>CAUJRU010002289.1:0-84065 GCA_963277665.1 Viscum album
TTATCTTGTTTTCCAATACTTTCAAACAATTCATTCTTTTGGGATGTATTTTTATGTGCCTTATACCAATGTAATGTTAGCCAGAACCAGCTCCGGGTTACTGGGGCCTGGGTCACTATTGATTTTATCAAATCATGTTTAGTAGAGGCATTGGGAACTAAATTGAAGAAAGATATAATATATAACATATCCTTATAATTTAATTTTAGTATAACTATAGAAGAACTTCCTAATGTTTTTTGGAAGATAGATATTATATGGTTTTTCCATTCAATACATCCCATTATAGATACTACAAGTTGATGTGTTTCTCTCATAGATATATCGTGGCGTTGTAACTCTGGAAGGGTTTCGTCGATCTTGAATCGAGTGTTTCTTGGTACACTATAGTGATCCTTACTATGTACCAAGTATTACACTCCAGGGGAATATTCTTAGTAAAATCAAATTTTTATTGCAAACCATTATGAAATATTTGAATATTTAATGATAATGAGTAAACTAGGTTGTTCCATAAGTGTTGTTGATGGAAATTAACATGTCATGATTTAGAAATCCTAGAAATTAATATGTTGTTTTCCCAATGACTATTTTTACTCACACTATGCTATTTATTTTAGTCAATTTCTATAACCTAACTAAATTGTGAAAACATTGAATATGAATGAAAATGGGGTGATCATGAGAAACCAAATTGGATTATGACAAGAGTAAAAGATATTTCATTTATGATGTAATTTTTTTCCTTATATATGATTAAGAACATTTTCCATTAATAGATGTTGGACTCTCCATAGAAGAGAATGAAGGGATTTTATAATAGCATTAGTGGTATAGAACGTGGAGAAAATAAGGCTTGATTCCCATCATGTATGAAATGTGGAAGCAGACACCTAGGAAATGTACTCAATGGAATGATAAAATTATTTTTATGTGGAATGTAATTGCATAAATTAAACATTACTTTGGGGAAATAAATAGTATGATGATTGGAAATAAATCTAATCCTAGTGATCCATTTATACGTCGTTGTCTTAAATTTGTGGAACCTAGTCATTATAAGAGTCAATAAACTCATCTAATGGGTAACCAGTTTACAATGGAATGTCCTATGTTGAAATAAACTTGATTTGGTATTTACGTATTATGATTATAGAGTTATGTTTTTTAAGTATCTTTCCAAAAGTTCGTTTATCACAAGAATCTTGAAACATCAATTTTTATTAAAATATAGAAGAAATTGTGTATTAATTAATATAAGAGTTATAGATATTATCATGGTTTAATGAGTTTACGATTAAAAAAATTCCTATTTCTTTGAAACCTTTTTAAGGTTTTATGTCATAGAAATGGGACAAGATTATAAATATTTTCAGTTAAATTTAAGGAATGAAATTTTTTTAGTAAAACATTTATTTGAGGAATAGTGACATTATATTTTAAAGGCATTAGTTTAAAGGTATAGATATCTTATAGGGTTAATATGATCATTAATGAAATTTTAATAATAGTTTAATAGTATTATTAAACTTTTTAAAACATAAAAATTTAATGAAAACCATATTAAAGAGGTTATTGAGTGATTGGTCTTATTTCAAGACTGGAAATAATATTTTTGAAACCAATATATGAAATACGTAGTTTATAAAGAAGTACAACATGAGTCAAGGGTATCAAATAATCTCATCTCGTAAGGTGGTGGGGCATGAAACCATGAAAAAATAAAGATAAGTGTTTTGTTCTTACCACTGGACTATTTGATGTTTACGTTAATATTTTATTTATTTGGTTATAAAATTTGATAAAAACATTTTAATGATGAACCAATAGTATTACTTTTTTGATTTAAAGATTATTTTATTAACACTATTGGTTTTGGAAAATATTCAAAGAAATATGGAAATATCATTCTATCTTTTATAGATCTTATGACCTATTAGAAGTAAATTTTACTACTTTGTTCATCGAAAAAAATTAGGTTATTTATTTATTAGAATAAGAGATGAATTAGAAATTTATCAAACCACAAACAAAGGTTGAAATTTTTCATTTGAAGTATATAAAAATCATGTAAGTATATTTTCTTTTAATTTTAACTAGAAAAATAATTAATCAATATTAGTAAAATGATCTTAAAATAAAAATGTTTTTTAATAGATTAATTTATAATGAACCAGTAGTTTTCTAAACCGTTATAGATTTATGGATTTTTGTACCTGAACATTCTTTTGATCTTCCTCTATCCTATGATCAACAACATCAATAAATCTCTATAAATATTTAAGCTTTTCATTTATTTCCATATCACCACACCCCGTCAATATTATCCTTCTTAGAAACCAAGATATGTGTTATTATATATGGCGTTTATACTTCCCAGTCTCCCTTATTTAAGGGATATTTTATTAAATTTTTTTGATGTGGTTTTTTTCAATAATGGCACTTGCAAATGAAAAAAAACTGATTTCTATTAGACATTTTAAATTTCAAGGCCAAAATATATTTTAGGAGGGGATAATGTAACACCCTGAAATTTTAAAATATGAAGACCACATTCGTAGAGTGTATGACACAAATCACCAAGCAATGAATAAAATATAAAATCATTAGACATTAGTAAATATTTTATATTTTAGATAAATTCAATATATTCTATAGCTTTCAATTGACACAAAATTGAGTTTTTCTTTCACTATACACAATAACATGCAGCACTGATAGCTTTTGTTACATGAAGTACTGAGTTTAACAAAAAAAAATATATACTATTAATATTATTATTTAATATGATAATTTTCATCTAAAGGTTTTAATGTAATTTATGAATAGGATTAAATAACCTATGAAAACATATACTGTTCACAATGTAATTTGTTTACTATTGATTACCAATAATAATATGAATCATTTAAAATGAAAAACAAATGTTTTTAAAAAATGAATTTTCCTAAAAGATGGTTTAGATTAATGTTTTGAGATTTTTATGAGATGTTTCATTTTATTTATGATTACTAAAAATAATATATTTTAATTGACATATTACATTATATATAAATAATTTATAATGTAAAATTAAATTCTAAATTAGTTTTCATCTAAAAATCGTTAAATAATACTTCTAATAATCCTCTTTGGGTTATTTTAATATTTTTCAAATTGAATTCTCATATAAAAAATGTTATCATTTGAAAAATTGGACTTAAATACCCGCTTTTTCACGATGTCAATTGGATTATATTTAAAATTATTTCTTCAACTTATGTGAATTTAATTTGAAAAAATGGATTTCATATCTAAAATTAGAATAATTTATATTATTTAATAAGGTTAACATTTTATATAAGGTGTATGAATGACCCAACACCCATCCCAAACACATTAGATGACCATATTTCAACCTTATTCAATATATTATTGATAATAGATCATTAATTAGGACTATTGAAATGAAAAAATGTTACTGGAATTCACTCTTCCAAATAATATAATAAGAATGCCACTCGCCCCACTTATAAAAATTCAACCCATCGCCTCTCCACTTCACATGTTCAAAACGATTTCATATAGAGAATACCTACAACAATTACTACCAAAATTCACTCCATTCATACTAGATGACCTATTTTGGTTATAAATACAACTAGTAAGGCTTTTGTGCAACCCTAGGGCGGGCACTCAAATAAGAGGTAATGTTCTTCAACATACATCCTTATTTTACATCTTTCTCTACCTCCATCAATTTTAATTTCAATATGATGATATAATGAACTCATTACCATCTATATAATTCTATATTTTTAAAATATTTTAATGATGTACCACATTCTTCAATTCCATGAAATGCGTTATGAAATCATCATTTGTGTTTATGAAGGACTATTGGTTCGCGAACCAATGTCATTCTTTTTTCCATTTTCACTCCTCAAGGTATGGTATGATGACTGATATAATATATATATACATATTTATATATATGATAATTATTACATATTTATAATACTTTAGTCACTATATCCTATATATGTTTTCACTTTCCATATCATAAGATACCGAATAAGGTATCTCATGTGTACAAAAGACTATCGCCTCTTGAAGCGATGTGATTTGTATATAACAAATGCTTTAAATGGAATGTGATAAAGATAATTAAAATGATTATATATGATATAAAATAAATAATTATTCTATTTATGAAATATTAATTATTTTGGAAATATAATATAAATCATATTCTTTCTTTCCTTCTCACTCATTTAAAGACAATAACATTGTTTGTGTACATGTGGACTACCGCCTTCATGATGCGATGTTACACTTATTTCATCATCACTCCATATGGAAGAAGTATATTGGTATGAAACACATTATATATGATATGATGATCATTTTTTAATGTTAATTTATTATTTAACTTCTTTTCATAATGATCGGTGCGAAATGGAAACATCACTCATCTGTATGTACAACCGACCACCTCCATGATGGTACCACACACCATTTTTCATAAAAATCATTCATGATTGGTTTTTAATTTAAAATATGTTAATTATATAATTATTTTTATTCTATAGATGATATGAAAATATAATATTCGTAAGAATCAGATCTTTCATGAAAAAACACTCAAAAGAAAATAATGAACTTTACACCGAAAACAATAAAAATAACGATTCATTATTAACGAACGGGTAATAATGTGTTATAAAAGGATAATATATGATATCAAAAATATTAATAGGGTTTCGTAATATGTTTTTAAACTTTTTAAAACCACTATTTATGAGTTTAAATCACATTGAACTAAAATGTAGCATAAGGTAAGGGTTTTCATCTCAATTTTATTTCACTGAGACATATTGTACTATTATGCACCTAATTTCTTTTATATGGTATATATATTGAATCACATGTAATATAATTAATACTTCATTCAAAATTATTTTTTATGTTTCAATTTGAATTATTTCATATAAGTTGATTCAAATTAGAAGTTACTAAATGGTAAATTATTTCTTATCTCAATTTCTTTTCATCGGATTATCCATCTCCCAAATTTATTATATAATTCTATGATTATGTGTATAATGAATTTTTGATTTTCTTATCAAGTATTTTAACATTATATTTGGAATTAAAGTTCATCAAATTAATCAATTTAATGAATAATCATCAATTCAATGTTGTGATACTTTTAAATATTTATTTCACAACCTCATTCTAATAGATATTTTTTATTACATTAAATTAATTTTTTGATAATTGTTTAATAAACACTTTTATTTTCTTATCATCTAGATATTAATTTTATTTTTCAGTAATTAAACCATTTTTATATTCTTTTGAGATTAAAATTTTTGAGGAACTATTTTTATGATAAATCGAATTTATTTTAGTCTTTGGTTATAAATCTATTTATTTTTCAGAACCATGTTTTCTAAAAAAATAAAAAATATTTGTACCATTTTAAAAAGGAGTAATTAAATAAATTTTAACCCAGTTGTTATTTGACAATTTTTTTTTCAAATGAATATTCATGTCTCTTTCTAAACACGTCACTTTTATAATATTTTAATAATGAAAAAGGAATGCCACTTATGCCATGTGTGAAATTACTAGCCATTGTGAGCATCATATATTTGAATCATACTTTCAAGTTTATAATTAAATTTTATTAAAAAGTGTTTTTAAAAGTAAATTTAAAATTATATTATTTAAAAAAAACAAATATTTTTCTCAAGATTTATTATTTTAAAGATGTTTTATAGTATTTCTATTTATCAATGAGAATAACCCTTCATTATTTATCTAATGTATATATATTAATTCATTTATTATTATTCCTCTTCGTGGTTTTTGATTATTTTTCCAAATAATGTATTGACATTCAATTCCTTTATTCAATTTTGTATCCATTAGCATTGCCTTGAAAATTAAATTTTCATGTGGAAATTAAATATCCCCTAAATTTCAATATTTATTTATCATGGATTAGTTTATTTCATAAAACATATACCATTTTTTCATGCATTTATTTCTTTGATAGTTATTTGATTGTCTCGGGAAATATTAACATATATATATATTTTAAAAATTATAAATATTTAAGGATAATTCATAGTAGTCATGAAATAATATATTATTAGTTATAAGAGGAATAATTTGGACATGGAATAAATGTGTTTGCGAATGGTTAATTAAATAATTTTGATTCATTAGTAGTCTCATGGGATGAATATGTTGGATAACCTCAGGTAAATTGGTTTTTAGATTGTATATTTTAAACTATCTAAAGTATATATCCTGACAATAACGGTTTGATGTTCCTTGGAAACATGATTTTTGATAATTAATGATTCCATTTTTTGGTTATTATTTTAATCTATGAGATTCTCACTATGTAATTATATCTGGATTTAATTCATTATCAATTATTGATTAAATGGTATGTGTTTTCTATTATTTACCTTTCCATATTTATATATCCTTATCTTATTATGATAGTCACTTTATTTATTAAATGGTATTTTTTCACCTATGTACCATTCCATATTGATTACTATCCCTAAGATTTTTTGCATTGATATTATATCTAGATGCACCTCAATATTAGATAATTGATTAAATGGAATTTTTATTCATTTATCCCCTTTCCAAATTGATTATTATTTTTTATTTAATAAATTCTTCTATTTTACCTAACACTTACATTGAATTTTATCTCACCATTATTATTTTTGGTTTCCCTAGTATTCCAGGAAGTTTAGAATGACAGATAAAAATAATATTCTAGATTTAATAAAGATATTCTCAAAAAAATTATGTTATAATTTGTGTTTTCAAATTTAATATATGAAACATGTTGGTATACAGTTTACCAAGACTACTAAACTATTATATACTTCCTGATGAGTCTCTATGTATCTTATTTCAATTTAATGGTATCAGGAATTACATCAAGGCTATTGTGATCTAGGTCACTACATGATTTCTGACAACATAATGATGAAAACATGACTTATATAAATACACAATAGGAAGAAACAATCCAAGGGAGAAACCTGAAATAAAAATAAGAAATTCAATTATTTATACAACCCAAATGAATCTAAAAAACACTATTATATGAGTCCAAAATCAAATAATAACATCAAAAATGAGAAACAACTTCTTTATTTGATAAGTGGTGAATGCTTCACTATCTCACAATCAGATACCCAACACAATTGATAGAAACCTCACTAGATCACTACTTCTTCTCACCTTCCCCGACACTAAAAGGAATAACATGGTCTATGATCCACCAAAGGGGTTCACAAGGTGTCTTAAAACATGATCATTAGGATACCACCAAGGTGTTCTGTTATATTTCTCTGTATAATAATCTGAATATTCTCAAATTTAAAGAAAACAAGGAATGATAATTAGTTAAATAGTTTTTAAATTAAAATTATAATAAAAAATTCCCCTTTTCTGTAGTTTCAAACATTCTAGTTAAAACAGTTTCAAATAATATAAGTTAATCAACTTCAAATAATCATGGAAAAACAATTTCAAATAATATTGGTAAAAAATAATCAACTAATCAAAGTAAAATTGTTTCAAACCATTTAACATATATCAAATAAGGTAATAAAAAATTTGGTAGTATAACTAAAAATAATAGGTAACATAATGAAAAGGATCACTATAGGCTAGACCAGATAAAACACTCATTCCAAGACATTGAAAATTACACACATCAAGTCTCTTGACATATGCATCAAATATTAACAGAAAAAAGAACACCCCATAAAGTTCACCACCCAATAGTTTCCATAATTCTCAAGAATAAAAATCCTTTAGATAATGGGAACACATGTGAGTAAACCCCCTAACAGTATCAATGGATGAGTCATAACACTATACAATCCTTCTAAGATCTATAGGATTCCTAGGTACTAAATTTCACTAATCATTATATCAAAACCATTCATTAAAAACCACTCAATATATCCATTTTTTAGTGGTTTTAAAATTATGTTTCTTTTTCCAAAGCCAGGGTAAAACCATATTTTCATATAAAGTCATTTCCACACACCCAATTTAATCTATAAATTAGGACATTTCATTTATAAAATAATATATAAAAACTGAGAAATAAAGGTTCATTCAATACATGATTGATATAGAACCACTATCCTCAAACATGGTTTACACAAAACTACAACTAGATCTTATAGTAAATAGATTCATTTCATGAAAAATGATAAAATTTGGAAAGTGTAAATCAGAGATTCTAAAACAAAAACATGAACCACATATAATTCCCACTAAACCAAACTATAACCCTAAAAACACTTTAAAACATTTATAACTAGATTCCGTTAATTTAAACAAACATTATTTCATTAAAATTATATCATTTTCCCAAACAAAAAATCTTAATACTCAAATAAAGAGAAATAATCCCAAACCCAAAGGGTAATGAAAAGATATGATAGAAATACCTATAAGAAGGTAATGGGATTTTATATGGGTATTTTTGTTAGATAACTCTTTTTTATTGAAAATTTTGATATTTTAGAATATATATAATTTTATCCTCAAAGAATAAAGTCATTAGAGGGAAGTCTAAGCACTATCTGATAGTCTATTTAATTTAAAAGGATTAGGACAGTCGTACCATAGAAAATATCAGACAAAACCATCAAAAGATAAATCTCAATAAATAACACAATCTATATAAGAATGTACCTATAATACATTCCACAGTTGTTCGATGAAATGAATTATTAAGAAGAATTTAAAAATCTGTATGGAAATTTTCAAGAATGGCATGATCTTCTAAATGTTATGATTTCATGAGCATTGAGTAAGGAGTAAAAAATGAATTTATCTTTTATAATATATTAATTTAATCATGGTAGGTTGATTCCTATAGATCTATCCACTAAAAAATGTGGATGCTTGTTGAAAATGTTTATCCAGTGGGTGATAAATTTTTAGACATCATCTAAAAGTGTATTTTAAATATTTATATGAATAAATTAATGTTATTAAAACTCACAGGAGTTAAACGTATCCCAAGACTATGTCAAAACCTCATTTACATAGGTCAGTCTAATGTGGAAGGCTATAATATACAAGTCTCATATAGAGTAAGAAAGGTGACACAAGGATCGTTAGTGGTTACATTAGGACTAATGGATCGGTTATTCTTTATAACATAAAGCATTGATATAATTTAAATATTCATGACCATATCATTATAGGACCCTAGATTTTGGTGTTATATTCTTGATCATCCTAGTGTGAAGAATATCATTGTTCTAATGGTTTATGTTATACTAAATCTTGACAAAAAAAATATTGGAATGTGTGAAAGTAATGTGTTTTTGATTCAATGAATGGTTTTCTTATATATTCATTAATAGAATATTAAGGCATGGAAATTTTAATTGGTTTAATAATATGTTTCGGTACCTACCCTTATATATTACCATAGTTTTTCCTTTTACTAAATAACTTTTATTGATGATTATATAATAAATGTTTGTTTTTAAACTTTTAATAATAATTAAAATGTTTTTATGATATTATTATATGTAAATACATGGTAGAAATGGGATGTTTTTTTATGTCGATATTTATTTATCATGATAATGGTGGTGAATATATCAGATATAACATCAGGACAACCATCATAAGAAGGGGATAAAGAATGATTTCATAGTTCCTCATGTAGTGTAGAAAAAATGAATGGATGAGAGGATGAATAAGTCATTGATTAAAAAATATAAAAGAATATGGATTCACTCCAAAATTAACAAGTTAATATATATAGATTAGGAATAAAATAACGAGTTATCATTTAAATGTGAGTATAACATTGATGGATGGATAGTAACATCCATATGAGCTCTGGTCTATTAAAAGGCCATACATTTGCTATATTAACGTCTTTGTAAGCATACTGTATCTCCGTGTTGATAATAATGATCAATATAATATTGTTGGAAAATACAAATTTAGTTTTAACAAATGATTATGGACCTGAAAATTTTTGTTTTCTTCTACAAAATGATGACACGTGATAAATCATATAAAGAAGAGATGCTCCTATTGATGAGATGGTTATATAAAAGGTATGAAAATTAGATAAGATAAATTTATGGAGAATGAATCAAATATCTATATATAATCTGATCTGAGTAAATATACCATATGAAAAATTACCACTTCAATCATTTTAAAATATTGAAATATATGGGGTGAGGCTAGTATAAATTTTTACCCAAAGATTAAGAACTACTAAAGCTCTTGTGGGATTACCAGATCCTAGGGAGCAGAAATATAGAGAGGAGAAAAATAGTTTAGGATAGTCAATTAAATTGATTATATATACATGATTAAAATGATAGGTTTAATGATCTATGGTTAACATTAACATTATACTTAGAATAGATGTAAGAGAACATGAATTCCAAGAGAAAGTGGAGGCACTTAGTGACTCAAAACATAAAAAATTAGACAATGTGTAAAGATATTTATTGAATAAAATATACTAGTTTTTTGGAATTTTATGATTTTTCAGAAGGCCAATAGTCACTTAAGAATAAGTGGTTTGTTTATTTTAACTTAGAGGATGAAGAAAATAAGAATTTCAAAGCATGGTAGGTGGTGAAGTTATTTTAACAAAAATATGGTACAGATTTCATGGAGATAGTACCATTGATAATTAAACATAGATATATCAATACATTTCTATTTGTAGTGGAAACATATGATTATTAATTGTAATAGGAGGATGCAAATGTCATCATTTGTCACATATCTTGAGAAATAAATTTACATGAATCAACCAATGGGTTTCAAAAAATAAGGGATCTAAACTTTTCATTGTAAATTGAATAAAAATATTTATGAGTTGAAGCTAGAATTAAGAAAATGAAATCATTAATTTAATGATTTCATATTAGAATAAGTATTTGAATGGTTAGACATATTTAATTTTTGTATTGAAAGTAGTTTAATGATGAGAAATAAATCAGATTCTAAGAAACAGATTCATATCATGTAACAATTTTAAAATGGGAATGTGTGTATTGTAGATTCTATAATAAAAACTTGAACCATGCCTAATGCCCACCAAACCAATGTATAACTCTCAAAACCCTTTTAAACATTTATACCTAGACTCTATTAATTTCAAAAAAACATTATTTCTTGAAATTTTAGCCATTTTCCAAAACAAATAATCTTAATACTGAAATGGACTAAAATTCACCCAAATAAAAGGGTAATGAAATGGGATGTTAGGAATACCTATAATAAAGTAATGGGATGTTATATGGTGACTTTTTTTAGTAAATCATATGTTTTTAAAAATGTAGTGTTTGATGATATATGTAATTTTATCCTCACAGAATAAATTCATTAGAGGGAACTCTATGCACTATATGATAGTCTATTTATTATTAAATGACGAGGACAACCACCCCATGGGATATATAAGATGAAACATCAAAAGGTAAATCTCAATAAATAATCCAATGTATATAGAAATTTCCATATAATACATGATAGAGTTGTGTGATGAAATGAAATATCCAGAAGAATTGAAGATGTCATATGAAAATTTTCAGAATTGAATGATCTTCTAGAAGTTATGATTTTGTGGGCTTGATGTAATAAGTAAAAATAGATTTATCTTTGATAATATTTCAATGTAATCATGGGAGGTTGATTCCAATAGATCTATCAATTAAACAAGAAATCTTGATGCATGTTGGTAATGTTTATCCAGTGGGTGATAAGATATTAAATATCATCTAAAAGGATATTGTTAATATTCCTATTAAAAATGTTTGGTTATTGAGACTCAATAGATTTAAAAATATCTCATGACTATGGAAAAACCTCATTTACAAAGGTCAGTATGGAAAGGAAGGATATAATATATAGTTTTCCGATAGGTTTAGTATGGTGACAAAAAAATCCTTATTGGTTACAAGAGGATTAATGGATGGGTCCTTCTATCTACTATGAAGGATGGAAATAATTTCAATATTTAAGACCACATCATTACAAGATCCTAGAGTTTAGTGTTACAATATCGATCAACTTAGTGTGAAGAATATCATTGTTCTAATAGTTTTAGTTACACTAATTCATGACCAAATAAATAATTAAATGTGTGAATGTAATGGGTTTCTAATAAATTGAATAGTTTCCTTCAATATTTGTGGATGGAATATCAATGATTGGAAATTTTAATAGGATTAATTAAATTTTTAGGGACCTTACCCTATAAATTCCCACTATTTTTACCTTTACTAAATTACTTTTATTGAAGATTCTACATGAAATGTTTGTGATTACAATTTTAAGAATAAGTTAAATGTTTTTACGATTTTAGTAAATGTAAATACATGGTAAAAAAGGGATTTGGTTGTATATTAAAATTTATTTATCCTAATAATAGTGGTGAGTATATCCAATATAACATCTTGAACATCTTTAATATTTGATTAAAAAATATAAAATAATGTGGATCCACAAAAAAAAATGTACAAGGTAATATATATAAATTTAGATAAAAAAATGAGATACCATTTACAGGATAGGGAAACTTTTGTTTTGCATAAAAACAGGAAGTTAATGGTTCGCTTCACGTCGGAGGATGACCAAATCAGGGCCTGGTCATGTACGCCTCACATCTATAATGGGTTCAATGTCTACCTAAATATATGGACATATGACTATCACATGAAAAAGGACTTCACTTCGGCAGCGATTTGGGTGAGGTTTTTTAATCTTCCTCTGCCTTTTTAGATATCATAGTTTATTAAGATGGTGGGTAATCTCATTGGAAGGATTATGTGTCCTGATAGTCATACCAAGGCAGAGTGTCACTCGATCAATCCAAGATTGTGTGTCAAGGTTTATGTTTCATGAAAGCCCTCATATTTCATTTGTATTACCATTTAGAAGGAAAACAACTATAAGAAACTGGTAGTGTATGAAACCTAGGTGGATATTTGTTCTTCCTGCAGGTGATTAGGCTACTCAGTGGAGGACTATAGACGTGGGTCGAGGCATCATGAGGCAGGGTCTAGTTGTGTTGATGGGTCCTTGGGCTAGGGGAAAGTGGGAATATAGACTGATGAGGTAGCTCATGATGAACCTTGAGCTGGGCACAACCCTTTAAAGAAGATGGATGTGGCTTTTAGAGGAAAGGGTAGGGTCATGATAGAGGATTCATGCCTCATTTTGGATGCGCAACTTAAGGAACCTGTACAAGGTGGTGCTATCTCCAAAAACGGAAAGCGTCAGGGGTCCATTCTGTTGGATCCATATAAGGGCGAGGGGTTGGGAAGCCTTGGGTTGACTGCTAATGCCTGAGGGGGTCTTCCATCTTTTGTATCTATGAGCCCAATCAATGGAAGTGTAGTTTCTCTTAATAAGGATGCAATGGAAGTGGCCAATGTAGAGGGAGATATATATTATTACTAGGATGGAGACATCCAAAATGTAGGGGGAGATATAATTAGTGAAGGCAATAAGGGTTGGGTTAATGCAACAAGTGATGTGAGATTGGAAATATCCAAATCTAATGTAAAGGTTGGAAACAATTTTTAGTGTCTTGATGTTGATGTCACGAGACTTGATTTGGAGGGGGGTCATGAGAGTGTGATGATATAGAGGTCTCAGACACACAACATCATGATGTTGTGTTGAAGGAGATTCATGAGCAGAATTTTGATGGCGGGGTCCTTCAATCAAACTCACATGAGGCTAGCCCCAATGCAGATGTTCAATCAGTCAATGAGTTAAAAGAGACTAACAATGCAGTTTAGGAGCTGGAAGTTGTTTCCGGCAGGCCCTCCATGGAAGGGAAGAAGGGAAGCCTTATAGAGAGGAAGGATTGCTCCTACTTTCCTCCTCCTGTGGAGACATGGTCAGTGACGAAATTGATTGAAAAATAGTTGGATAACCACGACAAGGTAGGTATTGTGTTCAAACAATCCTTGGATCTGATCGTGATCTCAGAAGAAGTAACAGTGGAACAAGTTTTTTATCTCAATGCAACTGAAGAAGAATCTAGTAAAGTGATAGACATACCTTTATGGATGCCTCTCAATGTGGACCCCTAATCTTGGATAGACAGGAAGGACATGATATAGTTGGGGGTTTAAATAATGGGATGATCAGTCTTGAGAAGTTTATTCATTACTGTGACAAGTTGACCCTCCGATTAGAAGAGTGTCTTATGGATGCACCTACCACTCAGCTCTCATCATTTTTCTTAAATTGTTTTTGGGAAACGGAATCAGGTAATATAAATTTAATCATTATTGACTTTGGTTAAGTTAGTGCTTTAGGTTGGTGTGGATGAGAGGAATACTTCTTCGTGTTGTGTCTACTTCTGGATTCCTCTATGTTCGGTGATTATTCAATGTCTGGTGCTTCGTCTCCTGCAATATACTTGGAGCTTCATTAGAATAGGATCATAGCATGATGTATTCATTGGGTCTTCCCTTTTGTATTTGGATTCTTGATAGGGTATGGCTTTGCCATCGGATCTGTGCCCGTGCACTTCTAGACAGGACTGCTAGCTGAAGGTTCTTTCTTTGGTGAAGACTTATTGTCATGGAGTAGCAGCTGGGGAGGGACATATCCAATGGTTTGTTCTATATTTTTCCCCACATTTTTTTCTTTCATGAGTTAATTTATGATTTCTCACTTTTTCATTAAAAGTGTATTAAGAAAAAAAAATTTATTTTCATCCAGTGACTCAAAACACTAGAAGTCGACAATGGGTAATGATATTTATTAACTAAAATTTAATAGTTTTTAAGAATTTATGATTTATAAGAAGGATAATATTCACTTTATACTAAGTGGTTTTTTATTTGAAGTTATAGGACAACGAAAATAATAATTTCAACGAGTGGTTTGTGGTCAATGTATTTTAACAAGAAAAAGGTATAGATTTCATGGATATATTATCATTGATAATTAATATTGGACATATCAACTCATTTCTAATTGTAGTGGAATTATAATATTATTAATTGTAAAATGGGGATGTAAATGTGATCATTTTTCATATATCTATAGAAATAAATTTACATGAAGTAACCAATAGGTTTCCAAAAATAAGGGAACTAAAATTTTCTTTGTAAATTGAATAAAACTATTTATTAGATAAAGCTATCATTAAAAAAATGAAATCATTATTTCAATGATTTCATATTGGACGAAGTATTTTAATGGTTCAACATAATTAATTTTTGTATTTAAATTAGTGTAATGATGGGAAATTCATCATATTCTAGGAAAGCGACACATATCAAGTAACAATTTTAAAATTGGAAAATGTGCATTGTAGATTCTACAATATAAACCTAAACCACATCTATTTATTATCAAACAAAATTACAACCCTCAAATTCATTTGAAACATTTATACCAAGATTTCATTAATTCAAACAATCATTATTTCATGAACATTAACTCATTTTCCCCAACAAAAAATCTTAATACTCAAGTGGACTGAAATGCACCCAAACAAAAAGGGTAATGAAAAGAGATGTTATAAATCCCTTGAAAAAGGTAATGGGATGGTACATGGTGATTTTTGTTACAAACTATTATATATTGAAAAATTTTGATATTTAGGATATATATAATTTTATCCTCAAGGAATACATTCATCAGATGGAAGTCTAAGGACCATTTGATTATCTATTTTATTATGAAAGACTAGGATAATAACACATAAGGATATATCAGATGAAACCATAGAACGATAAATCTAATGAAATAATCCAATTTATGTAGGAATTTACCTATAATACAACCCATAGTTATGTGATTAAATGAAATATCATAAAGATTTGAAAAAAACCAATGTAAATTTTGAGAATGGAATGAACTTATAGAAGTTAAGATTTTGTGAGAATGATGTATGGATTAAAAATGAATTATATTTTATAATATTCCAATGAAATCATTTTAGGTTTATTCTAATTGGTTTATTCAAGAAAAAAATTGGACACATGTTGTCAATGTTTATCCAGTGGGTGATAAATTGTTAGATATCATTTGATAGGTTGTTGTAAATATTCATATGAAAAAATTTTGGTTCTTGAGACTCAAAATAGTTTATCATAACCCAATACTATGGAAAACCTCATTTATATAGGTCATTCTGATGAGGAATCCTATAATATACATTTTTTAGATAGATTTATTAAAGTTAAAAAATGACCCTTAGTGGTCACATCATGACTAATGGATGGTTCCTTCTATATACCATAATGCATAGATATAATTTCAAAATTCAAGACCATATCATTATGGGATCTTAGAGTTTGGTGTTACATTCTCGATCATCTTTGTGTGAAAAATATCATTGTTATAATGGTTTAATTTATAATAAATCTAGACCAAATGAATATTAGATTGTGTGAAAGGTATGTGTTTCTGATACATTTAATGGTTTCCTTCAATATTAATGGTTGGAATATTAAGGAATGAAAATTTTAATTGGTTTAATTAGATGTTTGAAGACCTTCCACTATAAATAACCATGGTTGTTCCCATTAATAAAAAAACATTTATTTAATGATTCTTCATGAAATGTTTGTGTTTACATTTTTATAAATAATTCAAATGTTTTTATGATTTTGTTAAATGTAAATACATGGTATAAAAGGAATTTTTCAATATGTTGAAATTTACTTATCTTGATAATGGTGGAGAATATATCTTATATAACATTATGATCATCCGTCATAAGAATGGGATAAGGAATGATATGATAGTGTCTCACACAGTGTACCAAAATGGAATAGATGAAATGATGAATCCGTCTTTGATTCAAAAATATAAAAGAATGTGTATCCACACCGAATGGAGAAATGGAATCTATATAAATTTAGATAAAAAATGATATACCATTTAAATGAGAGTACATCATCAATGGTTTGAAAATAACATTAATATGAGCTTTGGTCTGGTAAAAGGTCAGAATTTTCTTATTTTAAAGTCTTTATGATCATATATTAGGTTTATGTTGACACTAATGATCGATATACTATTGAGGAAAAATAAAAATATTGTTTTCTCAATTGAGTATGAGCATTACAATTTTGGTTATCTACTATAAGATAATGACACATGAAAAATAATATGAATTAGATATGCTCTCTTTGATAAGAAGGTTCTATGAAAGGTATGAAAATTGGCTAAGAAATAGTTGAGGAAAATGAATCACTATCTATATATAATCTAATCTGAGTAAACATATCATAAGGGAAAAATTACCACATAACTCCATTTAAAATACATAAATATTGGGGGTAAGGCTAGTTTAAATTTTGACCAAAAGATTAAGAACTACTGAATAAATTTTGGGATTACAAGATCTTAGGAAATATAAAGATAGGGCATAGAAAAATTTCTCAGGGTAGTGAATTTTATTGAGGATATATTTATGAGTAAAAAGATAGTTTTAAATTTTTGGGGTAAATATGAATGGTATAATTTTAACAGACATAGGAGAATATGAAATCCAAGTTCTTGTAGAGGCACTCAGTGACTCAAAACATTAGAATTCCATAATGGCTAAAGATATTTATTCAATAAACTCTAATAGTTCTTGGGAATTTTATTATTTATTAGAATTACAATAGTCACTTGAGAATAATTGGGTTTTTTATTTTAAGGGATTGGATGAAGAAATTTATAATTTCAAAGCGTGGTTGGTGGTGGAGGTATTTTAAGAAAATGAAGGCATATATTTCATGGAGATATTATCATCGATAATTAAAGATGTATATTTCAAGACATTTTTTATTATAGTGGAATCAGATGATTATTAATTATAATAGCAGGATTTAAATGTGACCATTCGTCATATATCTGGAGAAATAAATTTATATAAAGAAACCAATATGTTTCAAAGAATACATGAACAAAACTTTTCATTATAAATTGAATAAAAATAAATATGATTTTAATCTAGAATTTATAAAATGAAATATTTAATTGAATGATTTTACATTGGAAGAAGAATTTGAATGGTTCATCAGATATATTTATTGTATTGAAATTTGTGTAATGATGATAAATTCATCATATTCCAGGGAACAGATTCAAATAATATAAAAACTTCAATATGGTAATCTGTTCATCTAAGATTCTACAACAAAAACTAGAACAACATATACTGCATACCAAACTAATCTACAACCCTAAAATTCCTTTAAAACATTTATACACAGATTCCATTAATTTAGAAAAACATAATTTCATGAACATTAATTCATTTCCCCAGCAAAAAAAAGTAAGTCTCAAATGGAATGAAATGCTTCCAAACTAAATGTGTAATGAAAATAGATGTTAAAAATACCTTGAAAAAGGTAATGGTATGTAACATGGTAATTTTTGTTAGTAACATATTTTTGTTTAAAAATGTAGCGTTTGTGGATATATTTAATTTTGTCCTCAAGGAATACATTAATCCGAGGGAAGTATAAGAACCATATGATAGTCTAGTTAATTCCAAAGGACTAGGATAGACACACCATATGATATATCAGATCTATCCATTGAAAGATAAATCTCATGAAATAATCCAATATATTTATGAATGCCCCTATAATACATTCCAGTGTTGTGTGATGAAATAAAATATCAAGGAGAATTGAAAAAGTCATATGGAATTTCTCGGAAAGGAATGATATTATAGAATTTATGGTTTTATGAGCATGATATAAAGAGTAAAAAATGAATTTCTCTTTGATAATATTCCAATGTCAACATGGGAGGTTGATGCCAATTGATCTGTCTATTAACCAAAAATGTGGATGCATGTTGGCAATGTTTATCTAGAGGGTGATAAATTGTAATATGTCATCAAAAAGGGTGTTGTAAATATTCATATGAAAATTTTTTGGTTATTGAAACTCAAAATAGTTTAACATATCGCATGACTATGGAAAAACCTCATTTACATAGGACAATCGGATGAGTAAGTCTATAATATTCTATCGTCATATAAAGTTGGTAAGGTGATAAAATGATCCTTACTGGTTACATGAGGACTAATATATGGGTCCCTCTATCTACCATGAAGCATAAAGATAATTTCAATATTCAATACCATGTCATTAAGGGATCATAGAGTTTGGTGTTACAATCATGATCATCATAGTGTGAAGAATATAATTTTTATAATGGTTTATGTCATAATAAATCTTGACCAAACAAATATTTGAATATGTCAAAGTTATGTGTTTCCAATACATTTAATTGATTCAATAAATATTTATGGATGAAATATATAGGCATGGAAATTTTAACGGGTTTAATTATATGTTTGTGGGCCTTCCCATATAAAATACCATGGTTTTTCCCTTTAATAAATAAATTTTGTTGATAATTCAAAATGAAAAGTTTGTTTCTTAAATTGTATGAATTCGTATAATTTTTTTACAATTTTATTAAATGAAAATACATGGCCGAAAATGTATGTGGTTGTACGTTAAAATTTATTTATCCAGATAATGGGGGGAATATATCAGATATGACATCAGGAACATCTGTCATAAGAAGAGGATAAGGAATGATACGATACTTCCTAAAACAATTTAGAAAAATGGAATTGATGAAATGATGAATCAATCATTAATTCAAAAATATAAAATAATGTGGATCCACTCAAAAATTAACAAGTCAATTTATATAAATTTAGATCAGATAATGAGATACTATTTAAATGTGATTCCAACATCGATGGTTAGATTATTACATCCATATGAGCTCTGGTCTGGTAAAAGACCATGATTTTTCTATATTAAAGTCTTTATAAGAATATTGTATCATTATGTTGGCACTCAGGACTGATATAATATTGATTGAAAATACAATTTTTGTTTTATCAATTGATTATGGACATAAAAATTATGATTTTCTACTAAAGGTTGAAGATACATAAAAAATAATATGAATCCGAGATGTTCTATTAGATGAGAAGGCTCTATGGATGTTATGAAAATTGGTTAAGAAAAAGTTGAGGAAAAAGAATCAGCTTTCTATATATAATATGATCAGTGTAAACCTATCATAATGGAAAAATTACCACATAACTTGGGTAAAAATACTAAAATATATGGGAAAATCTGGTATAAATTTTGACCAAAATTTTAAGAACAATTGATGTTGTTGTGGGATTACTAGATCTTATGAACTAGAAAGATTGAGCAGATAAAAATATTTCTGAATTTTTAACTCAATTGAGGTTATCTACATTAGTATAAATATTGGTTTATATAAGTGGTGTTAATATTAACATGATACTTTTAACATATATAGGTTAACATGAATTCCAAGAGATTGTGGATTCACTTAGTGACTCAAAAATTAAGAAATTGTCAATGGGTAAAGATTTTCAATAAATAAAATATAATTATTGTTTGTAATTTTATGATTTATCATACGGTCAATAGTCTCTTGAGAATATGTGGTTTTTTTATTTGAAGGGAGAGGATTTTGAAAGTAAGAATTTCAAAGCATGGTTGGTGGTGAGGGTATTTTATCAAAAATAAGGTATAGATATCATGTACATATTATCATTGATATTTAAAACCAAATATATCAAGACATTTCTAATTATAATTGAATCATAAGATTATTAATTGTAATAAGAGAACGTAAATGTGATCATCCTTAATGTATCTAGAGAAATAAATTTACGTAAGGCAACCAATAGGTTTCAAAAGACGGGAACTAGTTTTTTTAAATTGAATAAAAATTTTAATGAGTTAAAGCTATCATTTATAAAATGAAATCATTAATTAAATTATGTCATATTGGAAGAAGGATTTGAATTTTTCAATATATATATTTTTTTATGGAAAGTAGTGTAATGATGAGAAAATCATCATATTAACCTCATATGTGGATGAAATGTTGATTATAGGTACAACTATATAATTAATTTAAGATCTAAAGAGCATGTTTCCAAGATGATTATAAATTTAGTATCTTGGAAATAATAAAAATCAAATAAAAACATGCCTTACAACTACTTAAATGGGATTGGATACATAGATCAAATGTCATTAATTAGATATATAAAAGAAAAATTTGAAACTATTTACTATGGGATCATCATTAAGTATTTATATATTTTTTATTTTTGGTATACCAATAACTCATTTTATAAGTGAATTTTTTAATATGTTTACCAATTAATAGATAAATCACTATAACTTGTTTTTACATATCCCAGTAGGGTTATTTTAATCCTAATAATCTTCTCAACAATTGGAGAAACACAAATTTTCTCTTGAATAAAACCATTTATAATATTATCTTTTTTTTAATTTTTAAATTTTTATCTTCACATTTTTTTCTACTAAATATTTTTTCAAGATATCTCATCAAAAGAAAGATAATCAATACCATATAGTATAGTTGTTATAATAAAATTATGATAAAATTTGTAATTAAATTTTAAATAAATTTTTGTGATCATAAAGTACCTAATAAGACTTCTTTCATTTTATCAGTATAGTTTGAATCATATGAGATACATATGCATTAATATGTCCATGAAATTTTAAAAAAGAACCTATATATCGAAAATGATCCACTTTGGAAATAGTGTGGTCTCTAAAATTCACATCCATAAAGACACAAGAAAATAATTTTTTAAAGTGACACTAATTGTATTCTCACATATTATAAATATGATGTATTGCTTTCACTTCTTACAAATCCCTCAGAACCACGAAATTTAATTTTATAGTTCATATTGATTAATTAAGTAAATTTAAATCATATGAATAACTGAAGAAATTATATGTCTCATCATGAATATAAGTTTTATATTCATCTCTAACCTAATAAAAAAAATTAGTCATAAAGTCAAACCTTGATACAATCCTGGTATGTTATGGAAATAAATAGAGTATCTCACTAGTGTCATAACTCAATTAAAACTCCACTCATAAAAGTCTTTGATGAGTTTAATATACACCATCTTCACATATTTTCTTTTAATATCATTCTCTTACACTTCCCTAGGAACTTTATCTTATGACTTTTATGAATTAACTTAATCCATATGAAATATATTGACATTTTGATCAATGACACTATATTATACCTGTATTCAAATAAATGTTATCAATGGTTGAACATCAAGTTATAAAAAATTTGATTATACAAAATTTTTTTTCCCTTGGAATCTTTTATTCAATCAATCTCCCCCACAATTTTATTATATGAATCATAATTTAAATTCCTCTATAATTTACAAAACATAAAACATATCATTTATTTTTTTAGAAAAGTACTAGAAAAGTCTACCTATAATCATCAAGTATTTCTTAAATATTTCATAATATTAAAAAACAAACAGGTAATCCAAATAACATCAAAATCTCTCAAATATTTCCCCAATTAATTGAAGATGTTATCTAACCTATTTGCTTTACTATTTTATATCAATATTAAATGAAAAATTACCTCCAAATGGAAAACTTATTGATAATAGTTTTAATTGAGTTTCCCTCTAATAATACATAGATTATCTATGTATAATCAATGCATATACTCTTTATAAAAGAGATTATTAAATAAGTATCCCCAAATTTTCCTCACCGTTAAAAATGGTACATCCTTCTCCCTCTTTTTCCCCTAACTTGATTTAAATAACAATATTTTCACTCTCAATATTTATCAAAATTGTATATATTCTTTCAAAAAAATTTAATATGTAATAAATTACACAACTTCCAAGAACTTTTTGATATATCCTCACTAACTAAATTCATATCCTCTCTATGAGAAACAAAATATCAATCCTAAATATCTTCACAACTAAAAATGTTTAGTGATTTAAAATAGTCTCATTTTACAATCACATTCAGTCAAAATTTATTATTAAACAATAATGATTCTTTTAATTTAGAAAAAAATTTGGATAATCCTAGAATAGAAGTATCTATATTTGAAACACTATTAGTAACCTCACCCCACAAGTTTTCAGTGTTTCCTTGAGCATACAAATCCAGTTCTATAAAACATTTGTTAATAAATTCAATTAAAAGGTTATCAATTAAGTTTTATCATCTAATTATCAAAATACTTAATTAATTAAATGTTCACTTCTAATTAATAACATACAAGGATGAAACTAAAAATATATACTAAGTGGATACACATTCACTAGGTAAAATGTTTTCATTCAATTAGAAGCATTACTTTTGGGGAACAAATTGATTTATTGAATCTCACAAGTAGTATAGTGTAAGTATGGGGTCCATCCAGAGGGAGAAATTAAAGCACTATATTTCTTGATTCATGATTAATTAACTAAATTATTACTGATTTTAGAGTCAATATTTCAAATTTTTATGTTTTTTCAAAAATGGTGGAGTGATTAATTATTCAAATCCATTAACAGTTTACTTTTAAGTAGGAAAAAACCAAAATTGGTTTTTTCAATTAATTGAAGAAACGTGTTTGGGTTTTGGGTGTTTATGAAGATTGTCGAAAATTAACTTAATTATCATTTTTTTAGTTCATAATAAATCACATCTCTAGGATTCAGATGAAATAAAACTCCCTTGTTCTAATGATTTTTTGTTATGTAAATAGAAATTAGTTATTTGGTCTGAAATTTGGTTTTAATAACCATTGTTAAAACAACTCCCCTTTATATATGACAATTTCACCCAATGATCACGATATTTATTATCAAAATTCTCTTAGAGATCCTTAGAAACTATCTTATTGGTCTGATGTGGAATTTCTTAGCAATAAATAGAGGGATATTGAGGGGGAAATTAGGAGAGGTAGAATGAAACTACACAAATACAAAAATAAAAATTAATCACCAATTAATATACATTGTCCAAATTATTTGTTGTAAAAGTGTGTGGTTTTATGTTTTTGATGTATGTAAGAAAATTATTGGTTGTAAAAGTGTGTGGTTTTATGTTTTTGAAAGAATGGTTTTTAGAAAGGAGAAGAACAAAAATATGAAAAATCTATAAAAAATTGAAAATTGGTTGGTGGAAAATCGTGTTACTACCCTAACCCAAAATAAGAAGGATAATATAATGTGGAATAATGAAAGAGAAGATGAAATACAAGGTATGAAAGAAGTAGAATGAGAAAGGGAAAAGATTATCTTAGTTAAAGAATCCTGAGGAAGAGAAGGAAACAATAATTAGGTTGATTGAGAGAGTGATGAGGGCACTAAACTTGGTTGGGATGAGTTGTGGAAAACAATTTGTGGATTTTAGAAATTGTGGTCAAATTTTAGGTTTTAAATTTTTGAGGCTTCTGAACATGGTGAATGGTTTCCTAAAGGATCCACATGGTTTGGATAATTGGGAGGAAATGGTGTGTAGTTCCACTATAATGTGGTGTATTACTTTCATGGTTATGGCACATGGTTTGGGTAACTGTGTGGAAACTGTTTGGATGCCTCTATCTGTGGAATTTTTCAAATTTATACCACATTTGATTGAAATGTAACCCTTTGACACTAAAACATTAATTCCCCAATTATTTTTTAAAGTTGATTTTTTATTTCTATATAATTTTTAGAGAATCATAAAAATTCATATAATATATTTATCCCCTTGAATTTATCCAATGACTAAAATGTACAAACATGAAAAACATAATAACATTTTCCCCTAAGCACACAAAAACCAGCAATTATTTTCAAATATTTTAGGAATGTGGGATTATATCCGAGTTAGTGGTACATTTAATGTCTCTAGAACAACATACATGGGCATTATGATACCTAATTTGCATGGTGGAAACCGTTACCACCATGTATTCGAATTTAAAATATGTTCTTAGATGTTTCCCATTAACATTAAATAGTTTTCCATCTTCCACTGAAAACCTCCACCTCACCATGGTAAAAAACACTAACCACTTTGAATGTCTGAACCACCAAGACGTCATATTTCCATGAAACATTCATAACCATTAGTTTAACAACAATACCTGATTAGTGGGATGTATATTTTTCTAATAGATTAAGTGATCATGGGCTGCCATCATCTTCCCTTTGTAAATATTGGAATTTTCATATGAATCTAGACATATTTCATCAAGATTGAAAATTAGATCTTCTATTTCTCTTTAGTTTCATTAAAATCACAATTCAAATCTTTTACTTCCCAAAACCCTTTCGTCTCTAGTTCCAAAGGTAAATGGAATGTCTTTAAATAGTCCAATATGAATGAGGACATTAACAATGTAGTTTTAAAAGTAGTTCGGTAGGCCCATATAATATCATAAAATTTTATAAAATATTATCTCAATTTTACCACCATATTCCATAGGATATGTTTATGTTATCGATTAGAGACCTCCACTTATCCATTGGATTCAAGATGGTATGGTTTCCCCATGTTATAATTCACCCCATACTTTATTAGAACATTCCTCATTAAATCATTATCGAACGATTTCTCCCTATCACTGATAAGGATCCTGGTAACACCAAACTTATAGATTATATTCTTCTTTAAAAAGTAAACAACTACCTTTGATTTTTTGGATCAATGGTAGTAGATTATACACATTTAGACAATTAGTTAACACATATCAAAATGCATGTATTCCCATAGTATAGGGGAAGCAGTCCCATGAATTCAATACCCTATACATTGAAGACTTCGACCACATGGATGGGGTGTTGAGTCATTTGTGCTCTATTTCCATTGACACTAGTCCACTAGCATTTATCACAGTGTACCAAAAAGTTCTAGGCATACTTAAGAATGGTTTTCCTGAAAAAGATAGATTGTATGATCTTTTCTATAATGTGGTCTAAAACCATATTACCCCAGTATCGATAGAAGTAACAAAACTCCGTAATTATATTGTATTAATCCTCTACCAAATTGTGTAGAATTTATCTACCTCAATATGAGAGGAAGAGGAGCGGGTCTTCCCAAAAATATCACTTATAATTATACCTACAAATGATTCCATTATTGGAATGTGAGTTCAGAGAAGAGCCCTCCCATAACCAAATAATTGATGATGTCAGAAAACCATGGCTAAAGTGTGGCTACTACTAAGAAAATATTATCGTCTTGAAAGTCTTCATTAATATCCCTATAATATAATATTTCCAAATACATTTATTAAAGGAGGGATAGATGATCAAAAACTACATTTTCACTCCCTTTCCTTTAATTAATCTCCAAATTAGACTCCTAGAGAAGAATCACCCAATGAATCAACCCTACATTTTCAGCTTTCTTATGTAATAGGTACTTTAGTGCTACATGACTGATGTACACAAAAACTTTAGATATCACCAAATAAAACCGAAATCTATAAAATGAAAATACTAAAACCAATATATCCTTCTCAAAGGTAGTTTTTTTGATCTGGGATTCATTTAAGGATCATCTTGAATAGTATATAGGACTTATGATGTGATCCATATACTATCCAATAACTAATCCCATTGTATATTCACTCACATCCCACATAATTTCATATTTATGATATTATTTTGGAGAAATTAAGATGCGAGCTTATACCAATCTCTACTTGAAGAGTTTAATGGATGAAATTGATGTTTCCTAAAATTAAAATATAGAGTCCTTTTAAATGATATTAGTCCTCAATTAGGCTATCTTTGAAAATTCAAGCACAAATCGTTTATAAAAGCTCGCATGTCCAAGACAGATATGTATTTCCCGAAAATAAGTTTGAATGGGAATATGGGATATCAGTTACTTATTTATGGTATTTACTTCAATTTCCTTATAAGAGATATTATGATCAAATAAAATTCCATTATGCACCATAAAATTTCATTTCTCTCATTTAAATATTAGATTTGTGTGCTCTCACCACTCCAAGACTATTTCCAAATTCCTCAAACATGTGTCGAACGACATTCTATAGATAGAGAAATTGACCATGAAAACATCTAGAATCTGCTCCACCATTTCAAAGAAGATAGAAAACATTAACTTTTGGAAGGTGGTTAGAGAATTAATAATAACAAAAGATATATGACCATACAAAAAAGTTACATATGGGCATGTGAATGTGTTTTCCTTTTTTTATTTAGGGGCAATAGAAATCCAGTTATACCCCGAGTAACCATCTAAAAAACAATTGAAATTGTGACCCATAACTAGCCCCAAAATTTGTTCCATGAATGGATGAATGAAGTGAAACTTCCTTGCAGTATCAGTGAACATTCGGTAGTCGACACAAAACATCCATCTGGTATCATTCCTTATTTGGTTTACATCATTCATTTCATTAGAAATCATAGTGATTCCCCCCTTTTGGTCACTAATTGCGAGGGACTCACCCACGTATAGTAAAAAATGGTGTATATAATACCCGCATATGAAATATTGATTACTTATTTATTCACAACCACCTTCATTGGAGGGTTTAACTATTGTTGTGGCTGGAGAGAGAGTGTGGATCCTTCCTCAAGTTGGACATTTTGTGTGAAAATGAATTGATTGATTCCTTTAAGGTCAACAAACTTCTGAAAAATAGATTTTTTTATTATTATTTGAATTTTTAAAAGTCTTGTCTATTGATTTTGTGTGAGAGACACATTGAGAATCATAATTAACATGTTCCTCTCACCCAAGTACCAATTTTTTAATGAGTATGGGAGATGATTCAATTCACGATGTGGATATATATGAACTGACAGAACAATTGGTTCTACCAAATTCCTATCTAAGACCTCTAGACCCACAACTCACTACTAATAATGACTTTCTTTCTCTCTAATAAACTTAAATTCCACTTTTCCATGTTTGAGATGGATATCTGGTAATGCTAGTTCATTATCTTTAGTGATGCATCCCATGTATCCCTCCATGAAGTCAAAAAATAATCTTCAATAATATTTAAAGAACATCATTCTTCATATTACAGAAATGATACTTTTTTAACATCTTTGAGGATGTTTTAATATTCTTTTTCATCCCCAACTCTGAAAATCAATTCAATTTGGTGAAAATATGTCAACACCTTCCATGTTACCAAAAAGGGTCTTCCAAAAATTAGTGATACCAGTGCATATTTTTCCATATTCAGTATGATAAAATCATACAAAATAATCAACATACCCATTATGACCACCACATCCTCTCAAAACCTCATTGGATACTTAATGGTGTGATCATCTAGTTGCAATTCCAAACGATTCCATTTTATATTGCTTAACCCTAAATTTTTAAATACTCTAAATGGAATTGGATTGATACTAGCCCCCAAATTGAAAATCAATTTTCAAAACACACAAGATCCAGTAGTTCATGGTATAGTAAAATATATAGTATCTTTATGCTTTGGGGGAATGTAGTGTTGAACCACTAATGATCAATCTTTATTGAGAGGAATGGTTCCCAATTCATTCATCGTCTGTTTATTTGACTGGATTTCCATCATTATAATTTTCCAAGTGGAAAATATAGTTAATGCCTTTATGAATGGAATGTTAATATAATGTATCCTAAATACCTCCATAAATTATCCTAATTGATGGTCCAATTTCCTCTACTTCATGCATTATGGGAAGGGTATGTTTAGTTCAAAGGGTTTGACCGCCTCTTATCCTCTAACAAATGAAACATCCTTACCTTTTTAAAACTATCGTGATGGGAAGGTCTCCTCAACACTGTCTTATTTATCCACCAATTGATTAGATCTAAATTTTTCCATCTTTAACTTCCCATTTCTATTCAGGTAAATTTTTCAGTAACTTCATCCCACATGTCAAGTTTAATGCATTTGCTACCTCCCATTGATTGTTTTTTGTGTTAACCAGAAGTGTGTTGTACGATTTTCTTGAATAAAGTTGATTGGAATGATGTATAACATGATAATCAGGGGTTAAAATTATAGCATGATTAGTTTGAAATCAAGTTTCACCATTTTTAATAAAATGATACATCATATATTCCAACTTTGATGGTTGCTCCAAATGGAGGTGAGGGTGAAAAACATGATATTGTTAAGGGTTCAAGGAGGTTGGGATGGATGAGGATTTTGATACCCTTTTAATGATATGAACCATATTGATATTTATCTACTTGTAGTTTTCTTGTATATGGAATTTTATATTGCTTCTATTTAAAATCGGTTCGCTTTTGGGGGTACCGATGCCAATTTTTTTACTATTTTCCCAAATCCATATTTAAATTATCTTGACATTATTGGTTATGGTATTGAGGGAACACATTGCGCCCTAATTTATATGAAATAATATTTACTTCAATTATTTACAGTTCGGCATATTAACTCAGGCATTCACCCATGATGTGGTTATCAATACATTCTCTACAACCTGGATGGTTTTCTCTATGAACTGGTGATGTACTTTGCAGATTTTATGCATCAATATTCATTAGAATGATATCTAGTTGGCTGGAAAGCATCATAGTGGAATTATTGTAGTGAGTACTTATATTGGGAGTTCCTGACTCAGAATTATATAGATTTTTTTTTTCAAAATGTCCTCCATGATAACAAAAAATTCATCTAGGGATTTTCTCATTACCATTCCTCTAAAAGCAGCATCTACCAAAGATTTGGTGTTTTTAATAACAGCCCCATAAAATCATTCAACTTTCCTCGATATAGGGATACCATGATGAGAACACTTCCTCAAAATTTCCTTGAAGCAATACCAGGATATAGATAGATATTCATACTCATACAATGGAAAATTTTGAATCTCATTTATCAATGTCACCATCTTATTAGGATGAATGATTTTGGATATAAATGAATAATCTATGGCCTCCCAAGTGAGGATAGAATGCTAAATTAGCCCTTTAATCCAATATTTGGCTCTTTTCATTAATGATATGAGAAATAAATGAATCCTAGTTTCCTCCTATGAAACTATATGTTAACTAAATGTGTCACAAATTTCTATGAATTTTGAAAGTTGGGTATTGGCGTTCTCACTCAGCAAGCCTCCAAATTGGAACATACTTTGAATGATCTACATTATGGATGGTTTTTATTATTGTATTAGACATGTACTGGTGGCCTAAAAATGAATTTATCAGTGCTATGGGAGGATGGAAACCCATAATTTATAAGAGTGTGACATAGATGAATTTGTTCTTGAGGAGGTGGAGGCATATACTACTGGTCTTGTGCAAAATTGGGGCATTGATTCTGAGGCATACATGATTGAATTTTTTGTGGAATATATTTCTAGGGTTTTTGTTTTCCATATCCCAAAATATATTGATCTCATGGTCTTTGATGATAATGTGACATGAACTCCATAATATTGGCCTACGGATTTGTATTTGGTTCACCATCACTAGAGATATTTTTGTTCTGATTTCCATCAAGTGAAAATGTTTTTCCAATTCCATGGACAACATCTGGTTTTCCTCTTCCAAATTCCCCATGGGGTTGTTCTAGTTGGGTTCATTCATTAGTTTCTAACGTCTCTAGTATAAGGTTTGTTCAATTTCCATGTCAAATAGGAGTGTTTCTACTAACTCAACACACATGGAATGATTGATCTGTATACTCATATGACTATGGTCTTACACAATTTCAAACAACACACAAAGTGTAAAAGGGAAAAAATAATAATCAAAATCAGAAATTAGATTAAGAGTATAATTTTTTTATAATTATGATTTTCTCACATAATTAATAAAAAATCAAGAATAAAAAAAATTGTTCGAAAAATCTTGAGAAACACTGCCATAATTTGGTGTCATTTCAATTGAAGAATTATTTTTGTTGTCCCAGATAGATTTACCTACTCTAATGACTAGTATAGTGTAAGTATGAGGTCGATCCACATGGAGAAGTTACAGTGATATATTTCTTGAGTTGGGATTAATTAACAGAGTGTTTCCTGAATTTAGAGTCAACATTTTATATTTTTGAGGGTTTTTAAAAAAAATTTATTGATTAATTATTCAATTTTTGAAATAGTTTTCTTTGAAATAAGAAAACACATAATATTTTTTTAACATTTAATCGAAGGAATACACTAGGGATGTGGATTTTTATGAAGATCATTGAAAATATATTTTCATATCATGGTTTATTTTTTATAATAAGTAAAATAGTTTTCATTCAAGTGTTATGGTACTACCTTATTCAATTGAGTTATAAATATGTAAATTGAAATGAATTCCTTGGTCTAGAAATTGGTTTCTATAAACATTGTAAAAACCAACCACCTTTTGTGATGATATGTCAACCCATTTATCATGGGTTTTCTTTTCATAATTCCATTTTAGATCCTAGTAAAATACTTTTTTAGTCTGATATGATGTTTCTAGAAATATATATAGAGAGATTGTGGTGGAAATTATGAGATATAGAATAAAACAACGCAAACACAGAAAACATTAATGACCAATTATTCTACATTATCCACATCCGCAACACATAATGGAGAATGTTTTCACATCAAAAAAATGATGAAAACAAGATCTTAATACATTAAGTGTTCATTAAAATTGAGAAAGAACAATGAACACAAATAAACCACAAAATTAAAATCTCTAAAAATTCCTAAAATGAGTTTCAAGATTCCCTTTCCAATATGTATTTCCTATAGGTGAGAATTACCCTCTTAAATGGTTTTCACAACATTAATTGTTCATCCCCTATGTCCCACTATGGCTAGAGGTCCAAATTCCAAGTCAAATGGCGGTTAGGAGGGGTAGATATAATGTAGGTGGTATCATGTTGACTTTTGTATGGTTAAGGATCAAGATTAGATAAATCGTGCTCCAAATAAACTTAAGGTTCTGCCCTAAGTAATTTTAGAGCATGGTCTGAAACCCATGCATAGACTATGTGGTAAGCCTCTACCTCTAAACCAGCACATCCCGCTTGATTTCTCAGAGGGTTCAATTAGTTTTGTTAAGCTTGTAGAGAACATGTGGGGGGTTCTCTCTTAGTGCTCCTATATTCCCGTTGTCATTAGGATTGGTCTATATAGTTTGGGTGACTTAGTAGTAGCATAAATTATAAAAAATGTGTAAAAATACCTTTGAGTTCTTTTTAAAGCGCCCAATTTTTCCATATCTTCTTGACCCACCCTTTGATCACTAAACCAGGCCTATAAGGACATTTTTAGGTTTTAAAATCAGAAAAATTAATCCAAATAACCATATTCAATGTGCATATAATAATGGAAATTCCTCATGCACATGAGTGTATCATATAACCATACAATCCTTAATAAATATGTTATCTATCCTTTTTTAATGAAATAATAAATTATTGATCTTCTGAGTCCACTTTTAAATGTAATAAAATGTTCCATTCATTTACAATAGGGGGAAATTGATAATAAAATATTATAGTGGTTGGAAAATAATTTTATTTTTGGTATGTTGTCCTTTAATACACCAAAAATAGATCATTTTTTAAATCTACATGACCTCTATAATTTTTTACGACATCCCCATTCTGTTGACAACTTATATAAGACTTATCATGTTCTGGAAAATTCTGAATCAAAATTTCTAAATTAACATAAAAAATAGACATCTAATGTGCAGCTATACAAACATGAGGGGCATGAAAAATAATTATTTTGATAGATTTATTTTCAATAGTTGTCTGAAAGTATATGAATTTATCACAAAATCTTGTGAAGCTATCCACATAAAATGATGTATCGTGAAGAATATATGAAATTAAAGGGGGTCATCATTTAAAATAATACAAAATCAAGAAAATTTATGTAGTCCGGAAAATGTTAACTTCTGGAGATCAAAAAAATTGAATGGTCAGATGTAAGATCTTATCAAACCCTCTTACCAAACATAAAAAATTGTATATGACCTAGGAACCAAAAATTTAATAAGAGAATCGATAAATGTAAATTTTTTTATTTATATTAGTGATAGGAATATTGATATATATTATTATTTATAGTTGGAAATATATTACTTTTATAGTTGGAGTTATATGTATCCTTATGTTGAACCACAAATGAGACCATTGGGAAGCTATATAGTGGATCATCTAATACATAAAAGGAGAAGAAGATATTTTTCTCTGTTTTGGGGTAGATGATATGTTCAATCATTTTTAAATGTTGAAATCACTAGAGTCTTAGAAATATAAAAGACAATCACATGTTTTTGTGTTTCCCTACAGAGGAAAATTACTATGGTATGGGTCACATTTGCAAAGAATTTATAATCTGTGTAAAATGGAGGTAGATTATATAGCGACAACACACTATATGAATTGTTATGTTTTCCTAATTCTATTACTGAAATAGATTAGATGGAGTTAGAAAGGTGGATATTAATTATCCATTAATTAGAGTGTGGTTCGCTCAATTCAGAATCTGGTGTTCTATACATGGATGGGTAAAATCTTCTAAAATTATTATTTATTCCAAAATATACTGAATAGAAAAAGTCCTAGATAGTTATAAGGTATAAAAAATTAAAATTTAGTAGATATGTTCGATAAACCATTATTTTAAGAATGTTTGAGAAAATGTCACACCACAATGGGACTTTGTTAAATAGAATGAGGATAGAGATTACTAAATGTTACAAAAGTGGAAGGAAAATTTGTTTTTTTTTCATTGTTCTGAAAATATTGTAGAGTATCCCTATATATTTCTTTAAGTGAGAGACTGTTGGGTCGAAATATCAATTTTTATTTTAATGAAATTCAGATCAACTAATTTTGAAGATAACAATATGAGAACCTCTCTTAGAGTTAGTAGAACCATAAAAATTTCTTATCTTATAATGAAACAATGGTGGATAGAAACATAGAAAATGAAGGCAACATGGAATTAGAGAATAATAAGTATATTAAAAGAGTATGTGAGAGTGTAAATCAGGGAGAGTAATAAAGTAAATGGGTTACTAAATATCATTTTTTTCAAATTAATCCATTTCAATGAAATTCTGTGGTCAGTGATACTAGAATTTCTATTAAAAGATGTTGAGAAAGTGGTAAATGTTATATTATTAATGTGAACATGGAACCCATGATGTAAATGATGGATCATAATCTTCATAGTGATTTTGATATGATTACATCTTATTAATCCTCTTCAGTAAATCCTTGCAGATGAGTTTTTTCAATTAAATGTAATTCTTATACATCTACTAATAGCGAAGAAAGTGTTTATTAAATGCATGTAAGAATCATTTAATGAATGAAATACATCCCTAATGTGTTTGGAGTATTTTGTGATGAATAATTTAGAGTTCAGTTATTTTTTCATGATGTTATATGATAGGATAAATTTAGTGTGCTGAGTAAGGTGAAATTATTTCGTAATTATTTTAAATTTAATTAAGGAAATTTCAAGAGGATTTCAATCCACTATAGTGAACATATAATTTTTGGTGTTTTGGTGGATTGGTTATCCTTGTTTCGGTAATTATATGGTGTTTTCTTCCCAAAAAAATGAGGGTGATTTTTTAAAATCATAAAATAATTCAAAGGGAATAATATCATATAATAAATCTAAAAATTGAGTATGAGGTACATGCCATCTATTATAGATGTTTTGAAAAGTAATTTTCAATATTTCAAAGAAAATACAATGTTCACAAGGAGGCCCATGGGATTCTTTGAACTAAAAGGATTCAGTTCTTATTGTAAACAACTATTTTTGATATAAAACGCTTAAATTCGGACAGAAACTACTAATTTTTGGAAAGGGTTACAAATTAACTATGACTGCTTAAACTAAAAAATAAATGTTTTATTTGTAAATGTTACATGACTGTTTTATAGAATTTAGGTCTAACACCACCAAGACCATATCTAATATCATGATTCCAAAGGAACCAAGATGAAAAACTATTATAATATGTTAAATAATGATATATTTAAACCTGAATGAGGTGGTTAAGGAACATGTAATCTTTCAATAAGATGTGATAACTATCTACCCAATTTATAAAGGAACTTCAGTATGTTTGTTAAATTTAATTCCAACAAAATAGTTGTTGGGTGGATTTTTTTTATAGAAAATTTGTTGATTTAGGATTTCAATGTGACCAAATAAAGGATTTCACTTGAATATAGAAATATATACACTTTTCTAGAATGAAACACAATTTCATGCCACTTTTGGACCAAATGTTAGAGAGGTTGACTAAAAAATAATTTTATTTCTACTCTGACATATATTCATTACAAAATCATATACAAATATCTCATAATGAGTAAGATAAAACCAATATTATTTTTATATTTTTCATTTATTTACATATAGGTATATTCTCTTCGTGCGTAATAGAGATCTTACCCCCTTTCAAAGATATATGGTTTCTGTTTTTTTAGATATGGCTGAGAGGATCATATAATTTTATATGGGTGAAGTTTACATAATACGAGAAAATTAATTATTATTTATAGAATATTCAGTTAGTTATAAAATATTATAAAAACAAACCTCATTATAAAATAGATAATAGTTCTAATTAATGTTCATTTGGGGTAAAACTCTCTAGGAAAAAATCTCTAATAGAGAGATTATAGATAAAATTGGAAAGGTTTAGTTCATTACAAAATTTACCCTTCATATTAGTAAAAAGTATATTATGATGTTCATTCCGAAGACCTAATTCAATAGATATTTCATTAATTATTTTTAAAAAATTTCAAATTTCATTTATTCTTTTTCTATTCAGGTTAAACACATTATCTTTATGAGAACTTTGTTAAGTAATTGGATTTCTAATGGAAAAATTTACTTCTTCACCTATAAAGAAACCCCCTAAATGAAATACCAATTTCTATTCTTGTATTACAACTTTAGTGGATGTTAAATGAAAAAGAAATGAAAAAATACTATCTTACCCATGGGGTATATGATATAAAATAAAAATTTATTTTATATGGATTATATTTTCTTACATTGTTTAAGGAATCAAGGGTCTTAATAGTGAAATTTGATAAGTTTCAATGGTTTGGAAATATTCAAGGGGAAAAAGAGATACAAAAACATGGGATTTCAGAGGAAAAAATCAATGATATCTTGGTTTTAGACTTTATATGACCATTAACATCCTATCATGATAATGAATACACCATATTTGATTTGGATTCTGTCTACAAGTGGGTTGAGTTAATGGAACTCAATAAAAATATGGTCTTAAATTTTTTGAAATTCCAAAATAAAAAACATTTTATCAGGGTTTACTGTTACAAAATGAATCATTTCTAAATATTATGATCATTTTTATAATTTAGTTTTAAAACATTATGAAAAATAATTGGATATCAAAAAAATTGGTACTATATACTATCAAAAACCTAGTCAGGAAGAAAAATATTCAAATAGAAAAATGAAAATGATTTGGGAGAATATTTTGAGTAGTTCTACTAAATATGGGTATCTAAGACTACATTCTTCCATGTGGGACTATATTAAAACCTTAAAAACACCATTAATAATTTCCCGTTTTTCCACTATTAGATATAATATTTCCATTTTTTAGTTGAATTTTAATATATGACCTCATGGGGACTAAAATACTTGAATTATGATATAAAAATTCAAGACAAAAATAGGTTTTTGAGCCAATAGATTACGTGAAATTACTATGGTTTCCTATGAAAATGATATTATTTTGATGTAGAGAAGCAAGTATTTTCATGATTGCATAATTAAAAAGAGTTCAAATAAGAACAATAAGAAACTGTTGTTATTTAATTAAAAAATATTGTAATTTCATGGAAAACTAAAATCCAAGTTATCTAACCCATTTACCAACACTCATGTTTGGGATAATATTTTCATTGATATAAAAAGATAGGATAAATAACCATATATTATTGATAATTATAGGGAAAACATTACATGTTAGGGAACTCATAGGTAGTTGGTAATTCATTTTGTGATATAGGAATTGTACCACAAGTTATAATAAGAATCATTGAATTAAATTGTTTATAGGTTTTATCCTATGGCTTCATAATCATTATTTTACTCATTATTTTTTTCACTAAAATAAAATTTTACATGATTTTTAGTTAGTTTATACTGTTTTTTCTGTAAAATAATTTTTTTACATATCTTCTAATTCCTATAACTAGCCCTTAATAGTGTTTTTACCCCTTGTCATTATTATCTATTTCACCTTTATTTTTGATCTTAAGGATTTAAATTATTTACCACAATATTTATATGTGAAAATAATTTTTTCGAACATACACTATGATTCTATTTGAAGTGATAAACTGAAGAATTCATGGTCTTAATGGAAAAGGGAGATTATTGTTAAATCTACCCATCAGTGGATAGTGACACTGTTACCTTGGGTAGTATTTTCCTCAATAATTGTAATTCCTTTTATACTTTTAGTTCTTATAAAATATGTTCACATGTTCTCTTTAACTTATTAAAAATCCTTTGAAACTTTGTATATCAATCATTTACATAATTAGTGATGAAATTTTTCCATGATTATAGGTTTAAAACATATTTTGTAATTAAATATGCTTTTTATTTATAAATTGATGATGTAAATGATTAATTAAGAGTTATATTGAAAATATATAAATATTTTAACTAAAAATATGCATTACTAGATACTATTTCAATGTAATTGATCACATTTTCATTTTATTGTTGCATGAAAATTTCATAATCTTTATGAATTTAATTGTACAATGCATCCACCTTTGAAGTAATAACTAAAGAAAATATATCATTTCAAATTTATGTGAATGGTTTTTATTGAGTTTTTTACATCGTGTGAGTAGATTTTTTTGCATAAAACCAAACAATTTTCCCTTAATTTTTTTCAGAATTTTTTTTCACTAAATATTTTCTTTTCATTATCAACATGTTTAGTTTTTATTCAAAAAAATTGAGTGGATTTTAATTTATTATGAATGGAAAATATGTTTTCCTTTTCTTATAAAATCCAATTAAAAAAATATTAAATAGGTTTTAGTGGAAATGAATAAGAATGTTCCACTTTAAAAAAGTTAATTTAGAGGACTTTTATACGAATCAATATTAATAGTAATTATTTTTGGTAACTCTAGAGAGTGAAAAATAATTTCAAATTGAGTTCTGTGTGAGAAAATGAAATAGATTATGAATGAATATGTCTTTGATGAATAGGTTTTGTTCAAAATATAAATGTTATTCATGATAGTGGATCTTTATGATGGTATTTGTAACACCATGACTCCATAAAACTAGATAAGGTGTTTAATTTTTCATTTCTAATATATATATATATATATATATATATTAATGTATATATATTTATATTTATATCAACATCCAATCGTTTTTTAGCCTCAGAAAATTTGATAATCAAATGAAAATTATATTAAATTGAAAAATCATTATATATCAAATAAAAACAATATAACATTATTATTTCTCCTTTTAAATATGTATGTCAATTTAGAACCCCATTCTTTTATTAAGAATATTTAAAAAAAATTAATTTCTCTGGTAGCGTGTGTTACGGGAAAAAATTAGTTTTAAAAAACCATTATATACTAATAAAAATTTTATTTAAACATGTGCATTATATAATAGTTTTTATACATGGTGGAATGAATAGGAATAAACAAACATGGAAAATTAAGTTCAATGATCTTATATTAATAAAAAAAATATAATTAAAAAATTACCTAATATTTAGTAATGTTTTATATGATCTGAACATACATTTTTCTCAAAAAATGATTTCTTTCATTTTTTGAACAAATTAAAAAATTATTATCTAAAAAATATAAAATATTTCTTTAAAAAATTAATATTGATTTATAAAATATATAGTCAACATTTCTTTTTCGATATTTTTTATAATCTTCTCAAAATATTATATTTTATTAATATAATAAAATAAAAATTTATATTAAAACCAAAATTTCTATTTATATCATTTATATGATCCATTTTATTTTAATATGGATTTATAATAAAAAATTATAAAATTGTATATTAATTAATCCAACTTATTTAATTGAAATAATGTTCATATTTAATGATTATATTAAAACTTTATACGCATATCAAAACATTTTCTGAAGAGAACCGCTTTTTCATCACATTAGTGGGAGTAATATAAAATTAAATATTTTAAATTTAGTGAATTAAAATTTTAAAAAAGGATTCAAAATTTATAATAACAATTATAAATAAAATATAATAGGTTTAACATATTTTTTGTTCATATTTTATAGTGAAAAGTAGTAAAATATAGTTACATAGGTTAAGGTTAAAACAGGTTTACATGGATAATAAAATAAAAGGATAAGGGATAAAATGACATAAAAACATGTTAATTTTTTATTTCAATTAATTTATTCAATATTATTCAATCTATGGTTCTATAATTATCCATTTTAGAGTCCTTTTATATGTGTAAAACATGGGTATACCATTTTCTTTTGAAAAATTCTAAGTGTGTCCCCTCCCCAACTGATAAAAGGGACCCCCTCTCATTTCATATACAAACACAAAATGATATGTATTTTATCCAATACCTCTCCAAATAACTTCCTTAATTCTATACCCATGTAATATATGTATTTTTTTTAAGAATCCCTCCTACTTTTTTAATTAAAACAAAACGCAGTTGTCTAAAGAAGATGTATTGTTTTAAACTGATCATTATTTATTTCCTCTTTCACTTAATTAAAATATTAAAAATATGATGATATAATAAAATAAAGATATATAAAATAATGATATTTTATTATGTTAATTTCATGACTCAAATCTATGTCCTCTTCCATCAAATGGGGAATGAAACCTTATATCGCGTGTATCAAAGACAACCACCCTGGGAACTGATGTAATTTATTTTCCATCACAGCCACTCACACCTGGGTATAATGATGTATTTAACATATTTATAGGATTTTAATGTGATAATTATTCTTTTTTAATTATAATATTTTATCTAATTTTATACATCTCAATCCATTGTAAAATTATAACATCACTTTTGCGTACAAGCAGACTCTTGCATCCACGAAGCGATGTGATATGTTTTCCATTTTATTTTGAAATTTATTACAATAAGGATATATTAAATTAATATATACCATATATATATAATATAATAATAATTCATAAAATATTATTTTTTATTTACCTTTTTTTCATTCATCATTTGAAAAAATTGGAAACAACATTCATGCCTACATAGGATGTACCATCTCCATGAACTGTGTTGTTTATTTTTTATCTCCAGTATTTACGAATTACAACAAATCTATATATAATGAATATATATTACATTGATATCATGCTTTAAAATATTTACATAATGAAACTATTAAGAATTAAAAAGTACTGATAATACCAATCCAAAACATGCATGATAAACAAAGGAGTTATTCCTCTAGACATGATTGGAAAAAGGAATTACTAATAATTATGAAATAAAAGTTCATCCATAAATCATTTATGATATGATATATATGATTACTTTCTATAAAATATTTATTATAAACCTATATTTATTATTTAGTAGGATCTATTGTGTAACAATAAAGTCAATACATGAGGTAAGGTATTTTTATCCCACTTTTATTTCTGAGAGACACATGTCATATTCACCAATTGTTTAATTTATGTGTTGGATAGAATGCCAATGATTTTATTTTATAATTACTAATATAAAAATTATGGTGATGTAAATATCTATATTAGTTTCTTTATTTTATAGTAATTATGAATAAAAACATTCCACAATGGTAAAAAAAATTATTTTATGATCTCTTTTTTTATAAGGATTTATTTGGAGTACGTTTCCGATGAGGACATCTTATGGACTACCTCTCAAAAAAATAATATCTTTTATTATCCTATTGTTATTTATTTATAATACATTTTTTACATTCCTTTTCTCCTCGTAAATAAAAAAAGTCACCAAAAGTCTATTTTCAATAAATAAATAACTACTCTCTTGACATGAAAATATATTTTTTCAATTGTAATGTTTGCTAAAAATGTATAATTAGAAGTGTTTACTATTCACCGATTATTTTTTATAGAAATTCTTACGGATGATTTAATTTTTAAGTAACTTTTGAAATGGTTTCTTTTTTTAGTTTTCAGATAGGGTTATATTTTACTTTTTATTTAAAATGTGAGTTGAATATTTTTTTATACATGTACGACATGAAAGAAATTTCCCCCATAATGACCTCCAATTTATTTGAATATTCCTTCATAAATAATTAATGTTATTTTCAAAGAAAATGACTTCTTTAAAAATGGGTAAATTATTTTAGTTCAAATATGTGATTTCAAAATGGAAAGGACGTTTTCCTCAACATTATTTGAATGCTATATTTATGGAATTTTTCTTCATCAACCAAAACAACCTTAAGTGTTTATTATATTTTAAGGGTGAAAAAATCCAATGTTATCGAACTTATTATTTTTCTGGATTGTTTATGATTATTATGGTGATATCATTATAAAACCTATTTATTTTTTAATTGGTTGGGCTCTGATTGATTGACAAAATGTGTACAAAACCTGATTTCCTTGCACATGTTGTGATAAGATTATATAATGAATGTTTAATTATTTTATATAAAAAAATGGATTATTTTAGGGATGATACCAATTTATTCCTCTAATTAATTTGTTAATGATTTTTATCTTAATGATAATTATCAGAAACGAGATGATTTTCTTGATCCAATTTAGGAAACATGATGATGTGATTAATCCACTATGGGAAACAAGTCAGTGTGCTAGATCCACTATGGGAAATAGATTATGATTCCGGGTCTATTGTGTTATGGTAAAAATATAGGGGCTCTTGATCTATAATGATTTTATGGACTCATTAGTTAAAAATGAAATATGAGATGGTTTCTATACTTATCTTGGGGAATAACATATGTGAAATAGAATTTGGGTTTATGAATTTTTACAATGATTTCTCACTCTTATTATCAATGTATTTTAAATGATAATGTTTTATTCCAAGAATATTGTATTTGATATTTGAAATATTGGGTATAAACCTTGTAAGTTATAATCTATTGACATTATTCTTATCTTATTCTCTCTTATGATCAACGATTTATACCTTACAAATTTACCATTATCGTGAATCTTATTGCATCCTTTCTTATGATTCACCTCTCCAAGTTATGATGAAATGTTTAACAAGGGTATTTCTATGAAGTGTACTAAAAGGTATGTTCCTTATAGGTTATATTGAAGATAATTCAAGAAACAAAAATAAAATGTATATAGTCACTAAATTCACTAAACCTTTATCGACCTCGACCATTTATTTGGGAAATTTATTGAATACTCACTTAAGAGGATGTGATATTAATGTATATAAAATCAGGAAATTATAATCACATATTATAATTATCATTATTTAATGGGGAAATTTGAAAAAAATATACAAGGGTGATATCATACCCTTAGTAGGTATTATCATATAGATCCACAAATTATATATATGGATATATTGGGTAATACCCCAGAAATAAATAAATGATATTAAAAAAATATATCTAGGGACGATTTAATAGTATATATATGCATGTTTACATTTAAATGATCTCATAATGTGGTAATACATAATTTATGACCTCAAAAACATAATGAAAAGGACTTATATTAATAAGACATACATAAATATTTAGGCATTATACCAAATACTCAACTAGATTGCCTCATGAGACATACTGATGCATCAATGTGTTATATAATTCTAGGCCCCATTCATCACATAATTTGTCCAATGGAGAGATAATGTGAAGAGAATGTATAAAAAATACAAATCATAATGTTTCTTAAATAACCTCATACATAATCCTGGATAAGTAATCAATTGTTTTCAATTTATGAATAATGGATATAAAAATTATTAATAGTTACCCATTCAATACAACTCTATGGCTCACTATTTTTATATCCTACAATAAACTTAGAAAAAAAATAAAATTCCAAAATTAATGGAAAATATCCAATTTCAGTGAATGATAACATTGTGATAATGAAGAGAACATTCAAGATTTAGGTATTTCAATAAGAAATAATAATTTATTACAGTTCTTAAAGAGATCAAGAATCTAAACATATCCATCAAATGTATCAAAACAATTGTGCATTTAAGGCCAATAGTTGTGCAGTTCATGAAGTCTCAGTTAATAACCATGTATATTTTTTCAGGTTTATGAAAACTAGGTTAATTTGATCAAAAACCTACATCCACTATTTTATATCTAGAGAGGGATTTCATTTCTAGGAAACCACAAACACCTCCCTTTACCAAAATTTTAGAACATTTAACATCTATAAAAATATTTGTTGACATTAAATTCATATGAAGGTAGTATAATAAGTGGGAATGGTGATATATTATTGATAATATAATATTTAATTTATCCTATTAAATCACAGTAAAATTCATCATTGTAAATGGAATGGAATTTTAAGGGTTTTAAAAAATAGTGGCGAAGTGGTTTGATCCCTTAAAATTAAATATAGTTTCTTAAAGATTGAGATAAATGCTAAGGAACCAAAAAAATCCTTTAAAAGAATCTTAAGTGAAAAAATGGGAGTTAATTACTTATAAATTGATTTCAGTTTGAAATAAATGGGATGTTGGGTGGGTATTAATACATCAGGAGGGGTTTTTTGTTTCAAAATATTTATTATTTTGAAAATTTGACCAACAGGTTTTAAATTCCATTGATTTAATAAAATTAGTCAATGAACAGTTAAAAAATGAGGTTTATTTGACGTTTAAATAAATAAAAAACCTATTCGAACCATCCAACCACTTTTTAAAATGAAAATAAGAAAAAAAATATTAGGAAAAATTTTAATTGAGGCTCAAAAATTTCAAATACATGATTCTAAATTCATCTAAATATTTTAAAAATCCTTATTTTATTCCTTAAATAATTTTTTGGTTTAATAAATGGATTGATAAATGTTTTACCATGCTTACACCATAATTATTTCAAAATTTTTGGAGTATTCATAAACACTATAATTTTTACTATGCACTAAAAAGTAATCTGTATAAAATAAAAAAAAAATCATGCTAAATTATTTCTTATGTGATAATTCTGAATTAAAATTCCAATTTTTAAAAAAATTTCCTATCTATATGAAATTTAACTATAAAATGAAATAATTTTTATTTTAAACATTTCCCCTTGGATAGTTAAAATTTAAAAAACAATTCCTTAAGAAAATATAATTTTTATTATGCGATCTATATTTATAAATAATTCTACTCAATTAATATAAATATTTTTAAAGTAATAATTAAATTAATTTAAAAATATATTATGAATTTTAATATAAACTTGAAAAAATATGATTTGCCTTCCCTTAGTCAAATATTATGTTTTACATTCCCACCAATTAAATATTTTCATCTACAAAGTTTCGAGTGTACAAAAATACAAAAAAAATAAATGAGTCTAAGTATTCTTGATTATTTCTTTATGCTCCCATGTTTCTTCCTCAAACTTGTGATTCCTCCCTATAAAATTCACCAATAGCTTTTGTGGAATTTATAACACCTACTCTCTAGTGTCAAGAATATTTTTAGGCCCTTTATTATAAGATAACTTTGGGTAAGCACAATTTATTCTATGGTGAGTGCATGTTTTGGGAATAATATGTTATTCTATAGCACTTAGATATTTAATACATGGTTAACATTAGAGAGGTTTGGTGGAAAATGAAAATTATAATATATAAGTCCAATTCTCTATAAAATATAATAACTCTCAATGTTCCTTATACATAGATTTCCTTAATTACTAAACCTTATAACACATTTCCATAGTGATACATTAAAGAAGAAATTATCTTCTACTTGGAATTCAAATTCATTCCTTCAAATATCAACATAAATTTTTAATCCATTAAACCATCTTGATATGATCTTGGATACCATTAACCTTATATGTTTATAATACAATATTTTATAGAATGGCTACCCAAATTTCTCTAACTAACTAACAAATTGTATGAATGTGACATTTTCTCTCATACATGGCCTCATATGTTTTTATTTCTATACTCAAATTGATTCTTATAATGTATGTAATTTATTCCATAGGTATTTTTTATAACCATGTTCATTGAAATTCATGTGATTATAAACATAAGAGGTCTTTTATGTTTTTAATGGTACTTTTATACTACCTATATATTTGAGGATGGTAATCAGTGCTAAAATGTATATAGGTGTTCAAGGCCATTGGAGGCCTCCTAAAAAATTATAATGTGAAAGGTGAATCATAATTAGATATGATAGAAACGTGATAACCATCATGTCATACAACATAATTGATATAGATATGTGTGGGACATTAATTGTGTAAATCCTCCCATATTTCTAATAAATGCATTGAAATGAAAAAAGTGATCCACATTGACCCATAAATAATCATTATTGTGATATATTATAGATCATCCAATAATAAATTCCATTTTGATATTAAAACACTATCACAAAACCTCCATACAACATTACATTTTATTGTTTTGATAATTAAAATTATACTTCTTATTCATTAATGCTTCGATAAATTATAAATTGTTGAATTATTCATTCAAAAAGGAATAAAGAAATATATTTCTTAAATGGAATTTCTTTTAGATATAATATCACTATTGGTATTATTTATTGGGGCTTATTTTTTTGTTATTTATTTTATAGACTAATTTCATAGAAAAATACATCTTTTGGCAATTTTGTTCAAGATTCATATACTAAATTTTAATAATTGGATAATTACAATTTCTTCCAACTTTAGATTATAAATTTTTTAAATCAATATTTTTATAGTTATAGTTAATTAATTTCCGTTTTTAATTTTTTTTATCCCTTAATAATATAATCTGCTTTTATTATATAAATTCTGAAATATGACTTAGTATGGGATGGAAAATATGATTGGTTGTTCCACCCCAACAATAGAATAGCATAACACAACCAAAAAAAATATAAATTTAGATTGGTGCTTAATGAATCCATCATTGGATTTATTGACACTTATATTGAAGATATATGACACTTAATTTGGGAAATTCACACTTTCATTTAATCTAACTAACAATTGTGTGGGATAAATTAATTATATTTAATTCAGACCATATGAATTGTTCATTAATAAATATTAATTATGTATGGAATAAAATAAATGTAGAGTATAAAAGGATACATATATAGATCTTTGAATTGACACTAATGAATTTACTGGAGAATAAACTTATGTAAAATCAAAATGATACATACATTTGGCATTTTGTTTTTAAAAATACTTAAAAGTAATCTATTTTTCTTTCACATTTGAATATTGGTATTTTTATTTTAAAAATACATACAACTTGTTTAAATCATTATTAAATATATACATCTTATTTTATATAAGTTTAAATGACCTTTACATGAGATGAATATTCACATTTTCTTTTATGGAAAATCGTGAGTTTCATATTTTAAATATTTTGAATAGTGAAATATTTTGTATTGTTTTTATAATAATTATACAATACTCTTAAATTTATAATTTTGTAATTTTTTAGTTATCCAGTAAATGTTCCATTTATATTCTATTGCACAAATTTTTTTAGAATTTCATCTTATCGATGTAATTTTTAACCATCAAAAGGGTGGTTAAATTTTAGAGGAAAATTTGAGACTGTATGGTGATGATCCAGTGGCTGAGATTCAGCCTCGGTGACTGTGGGTTGTAGAAATTCCACCGGTGTTTGTGTCAGATGGTCTGATGTGGTCCTTGAGGATTTTAAGGATGGCGGTGATGAGACATATCTGTTCTTCAGCAGTGCCTTTCTAGAGATCTCTGAAGCTCTAGTTTCCGGAAACTTGATGATGTTTCTTGATCTTCCTTTATTGCCTTCGGTGTTTGATTTCAGATTTGGTTGCTGATGTTTGTGGGTCAGTTTGGGGTCTGCGTTTTTCTTTTTTGTAATTTCTTATATGGGATCTGGTTTTCTGCGGGGTCTGGCACGATTGGTGTTCTGAATATCCTTCTCCTTTTTGAGGTTTTTCTGTTTGTGTGATTCTGTTATTTTTTGGATGATTTGGTGACTTTGGACCATGTCCTACTACTTTTAACATCTTGAGTTATGTTTAAATCTAGATGAAGAAGTTGTAATTTTCATTTCCTAGCTCTTGATGATGTAATTGCAGTGCTTATTTGTGCTCAATGCTTGGAGTGGTTGATAGCAAGATGTTCATTTCACTGTAGATCTTTAGTGAAGATGATTCTTGGTATTCTGTTGAATTTTTGGTGCGTTGTAACCAGCATAATATATGGTTCTGCTTCAGATGAGGTCTAGAGTAGGAAGCTTTCACCTTGCTTACCATTTGGATTTGGATGTCCGGGAGGGTATGGCTCGGCCAACAGTACGGGGCCTGTGCAACTCTGCACGGGACAACTAGTTGACTAGTCATTCGATGGTGAAGGCTTGTCATCTCATTGCATTCGTTGGGAAGGGTCAGATCCTGTAGTCTTGACCTGGGTTTTCTGTAATGTTTGGATATTGTAGTTTCTAACTTTTTCCTCAAAAGTGTTTTCATAATAAAAAGTTAATTTTCATTCAATAGATATATATAAAGTATCATAGAGGTTGAGTTAATTTTTTAATTGTACAGTGCTTCACTCTTTTGATATCAGTTCTACAACACTCTTAATTGGACTACATCATCATAATCCTTTGCTACTAGAGTGGAAACTATTTCCTAAATATGATTATATTCACTTTTTGAATTATTTTATATGGATCATAGTTCATTTAATATTTTCTGCATACTTACCTTGTGGTTTATAGTTATTATTTCAAAATAAGGGCCTTAGTGTCTATGGTTATACAAGACTATTAAAAATTTATGTCTTGGGTTTTTTCCATAGTTTATAATTTTTTTTCATAGATGTTCATGAGTCTGATAAACAGTTGGGAATTTGATTGTAATAAATTTTTTAATCAATTCAAAATTTAGTCACTTATTAATATTTTACCACACTCTCACATTGGGAGTGTGAATAGAAGTAATAGGATCACTTTGAACTGAACTAATATAAAAAGACATGTATCCATATTTGTTTTCCACAAAATTATTAATATAATGTTAAAAAATATTTAAAATTTTAAAAGGTTCAATTCACCTTCTAATGACAAACCATATATCTTCTATGAGGTGAAAATAATTGGTATCGAGGCTTGATACCTAAACATTGTGTGCATGTGTGTTTCTGTGTTTATTTATTTACATAGTTATTAATTCCTTTTCTGCTACTCAAATCTAGACCTAACCAACATATGGAGAAGTACTTCTTGATATTGTAGGAATGTGTTCAAATTATGGTTGTATTCCATAAAATTCTCAAATCTAAGATGGAATATATTATAATTATTGTAATTTGTGGATAGAAGAATACCTTAAGAATCTAAGCACTAATATATGGATTACAATAGTCACACCTTATAATGTACCTACAGTTGACCTTCATTCATTTTATAGTAATTGTTTCCATTAGATATATTATAATCTACTAGTAAATTAATAGTTTATAATGTATTAAAAATATTAATGTGCATATCCATGTATCTATAAGATAAACAACACATGATATTTAGAAAATATTTCTAGTCATTTAACTTCGATCCGATGAACTAATAATAACCAAGATCTGCATGTTTTGGTCTAAATATCATGAAAATTGAATTGCAGATAAATACAATCTCTATCAAGTATTTCATAAATGTACTAGTCTAAGAAATTGAATTAGTGATTTATGAGAAACATTAAATAGTTATAGTTTAATTGAATTATTTTTATGTGCTTTAATTATCAAATAAAATTCAAATAATAATAGAATTGATAAATGTAAAAAATTAAAAAGAATATAATGTATATGATTAAATTGGATCATTACTGTAATTTTAATTTGAATTGAAAAATATTGATAATGGTGAAAATAAAATATGAAAATTGTTGGGTTTAAATATAAAATTCACGATATTACATACCCCTTTGATTCTGACCCATAAAAATGAAATAGAAACATTTTTCATGTTGACCATGGAAGAATGAAGAGAGGTTACTCAAGGACAAATAAAATGTATTACCAATAAAATTATAATAATGGATAAAGAAAAAGTAATATTATGTTTACTGATTCATTTGAAATTATTTTCTATGGATACAGAAATAGAGGCCACATCAATCTCAAATTCCCTTATCACACATATGATATGAATCATTGAAAATAGTATAATAAATATAAGAATCTCTTTGAAGTATAATGGAGTCAAAAAATGGATTCTAATTAAAGATAATAATCTTCATTTTGTAATAATGTGGAAAACATGTGTTTAATTATCCCATCAGAACAATTATGTGAATCTTTTTATTTTTTCTCTTATTAATCTAACATTAACAAATAGACTGATGAATAATTGTATAATGAAATTATTAGATTAAATATTTAAATTGAATGTATTTATATAATACATAATGAAATTTAATGTAAAAATAGTAAAATATCTAAAGAAAATAAATTTTTAATGAATCTTATTTAAAATTTCAAAAACAATGCTAATTTTAAATTTTCTCAAACAGATCTAAACTCTACATTGTTGAAATTTTTTTAACCTATTGAGGAAATAGATTTCAAAATGAATATTTTATTTTTGTATAAAGGAGGTTTTATAGTGTTCTGGAAGATTATGAAAAGCTAAAAAATCAAAATTATGGTCTGAAAATAAAATATTAATTATTTTTCAATGAAGGTAAAATTATGATAAAATTTAATGTATGGATAAACAAAATGATAGTAATAATGATATTGTATATGGTAATACATTAAAGAAATGTATACAACCTTTGTATTAAATGGTTTATGAGAAAGGGTTTCAAGAGTTACATATTCTATATATTAAATAAAGATTCATTATAAAAGTCAATATTCCATAAGAAATCCATTACCTCTTGTTTATAATAAGGATTTTATAAAAAAATCATTATCCACTATATTTCATGGAAATATAGAAATGAAATCCATAGGGGTTCCCTATAATTCTTATACAGATCCCATTGAAGCCAAATTTATATGGGTACCAAAACATGGTTCCATTTTTTATAAGAAACATGACTTTGAATAATTAAAAATGATATATGGTACAAATATATTGGATTCCTAAGATATATGACTAGTGATATGTATAATTTTTTATCTTTAAATAAATTTTATTGCAGTAATATTTTGTTTGGTGATAATTCCTATAGAAAACTAAAAGTATGTGGAGAAGTTGGAATACCTAATTATATAATTATTTAAAAATTAATTGTTTTATAATATATATCATAATTTAAAAAAAATATCATTTATTTCATGTTTCATTATTGGTCAAATTTTAAAATGATAATAGTTTTGTTTTTAAATAAGAATATGTTTTATGTACATCAAACTGAAATGATCTAATTTAATTAAGAAAATTTTATGAATTAACTATAAATTTTTTTATATATTTAATTGATATGAAGTATGATGGATTTTTTGGGAATATAATATTAGTTAAACATAATTTTAGTTTTATTAACAGGCCATCCAAAAACTAATCATTTTTATTTTTACCCGAATGTAAAAAGGATATCACCTTTATTTTACACTCTTGTGTGAATGGAAAACAACAAAACCGCCAATCAAACCTATAAAATAAGTAAGCATTGTAACACCTCTTAAACTCTAGAATTTTGATTAGTGAAGAATAGATAATATCACTAGGCTATAAGGAAAAAATATTTTTAGACTTTGTAAATTAATTTAAAATATTTACATGGGTATATTTTCTTATATAGAAATTTGAAACATTAGTTAAATATCTTGATTATTGTAAGTTTATTTAAAATGAAAAAGTGTATAAATTATTACAAATTAAAGGTTCCAGAGGAGTAGAATTATTAAATATGAAATACCATTTTTTTAAAGAAAATGGTTTTTTTATAAATTTTTATATCATAAGTCACCATAATAAAATAGTTTTGTGGAGCGGAAAAATAGAACACCTAATGAAATAACTAGAACCTTGTTAAATTAATATAATTTACCAAATTTTTTTGATACTATAATTTATTCATTTTCTTTTTCAAATATAATTATTTTTGTACATGTAGTGAAAAATATTCCTTATTAACATGAAATTACAAAAATCCAAGAAATTGTAATTTTAGAGTCTTATGTAGTATAGTCTACATTCATAATTTTAATGATTATATGGATAATATTGAAGGAAAATTTGATGAAGGTGTATTTTTAGGATAAAAAAATATAAACATGTATTTTAGGGTTTTAATTATACATTGTTGGTAATAATAAAACTCTAGTTATTTTTGATTAATTATTGTCAAAATATTAGAATACAAATTTTGATCAATTTATTTTGGTTTCATAGAGGGTTTAACCTAATGTAAAATGAACTTATTATATGTAATTCACATATTGAGGAGAACCATGAACATATACCTTCTCAGCCTGATCCTGGGTTTAGTAAAAATCATAAATATCATCAAATATACAACATTATTAGAAATATTGAATCAAATATTCAAACTATGAGATTTAGTATGAATTTTTTTACTTACCATTATTTTTATTGATTTTGTTTCCAAAAATAACTATGAGTATTTAAATATTTCTAATTAAATATTAGTAATAGAATATGAATTAAATGAATTTACATGAAATAATCTATGTACGTTAGTTGTTCTGCCAAATGATTCTCGTATTATTGGAATTGATAGGATATTTAGAAACAACCTTGATGAATATTGTTAAATCAGTTAAACTAAAGAAATATAATTTTATCAAGGAATTTATCAACCATCCAATTTTTATATTGATATTATTTCATGTCATTTTTAAATTTTTCTATATTTATATAGTTTTAAATAAGACATTAAATATTTTTATGTAATGTATGAATTATTTGAAAAATATTTTTGAGAAAGGAGAAGTTGATCCTCCATTTTTTTGTTAAGAATAATTTCAATAATATTTTTTTTGATCAAATTTATATTTAATTTTGTTTATATCTTTAAAATATTATATTTTTCAGTGGTTTTCTAAAATTTTGATAAATGATTTTGATTTTGTTTTAATGGAAAAACAGAAATTGTTTTCGGTATTTAGTTTTTTTAAAATTAATTATTGTATATTTCACAATCAATTAATGTATGGTAAAGAATTGGTTAAAATATTTATTTTAGAATCATGTCATTATTTAAACACTCATATGAGTACTTTATGTAAACATAATAATGATAAATTTATTAAATACATGTATTTTAAGATTTTTGGAGGAATGATTGAAATATTATTATATATAACTTATTAAAGGCCTTGTTTTATGTTTTTAGTTTATATGTGTGATAGGTTTTAATAATTTCTTAGTTAACCATATTAAAAATTATATTTTTTTGGTTAGGTATTCTAATTAAAAATTTTTCTCAACAAGTTATATTGAAAATTTTCATCTGGTCTATATCATTTAGAAAGGGAATATATTTTTTATTCATCATCACTCTATCACGAATTATGGATTAAGAAAAAACAATCATTTTTTATTTTGAAAGGACTCATATCTATTTTAATAATTTTTATACTATTTATATTTCCAAAAAATCAATAATAACACACTTAAATTGACCACATAATTTTCAAATTTAACATTACTATATATCATATTAAAAAAGGATATAGAAAATTTTAATTTTTAAAATATAAAATCATCTTTCTGGTATTTTTTTAAGACCATGGAATTCATTATGTTTAAGAAAAACAAATTTTAACATAGGAGGATGGTAATTTAATTTCATATAATTGTTTATGGTGTCTTTTAGAGCTGTTTCTATGCCATAATATTTAGTATGTGTTTATAATAAACTATAATAGTTCAATTTATACAAATTATACATTTTATAATATAAAGCTTCATATTGTCCCTTTTAAACATGTTATAAAAGATATTGGTTTAGGAATGTTTTCTATTAAATATGGTGTTATTCAAAACCTTAATTGTATCTAGGGGAGTTTAACATTATTTGTATGTCACATTTTATGTTTATTTCTTTCCCTTTAAAGATTATTTTAATAAGGATGAATTTTCTACTTTTTTTCTTCTATCTCATTAATTTAAAATTTTTTACTTCCAATATGATGCCTTTCGTGCATTAATTTTAGGGGATAATTTATGTTTTTAAGCTGAAATTTCCTACAATACACTATTATACATTTAGAAAAAAGTTTAAAACTCTTTTAATCTTTTTGATCATTTCAAAAATGGGGTCACAATTGTCAAATTATAATTAGTTTTTTAATTTTACAAAAATAGGATATTGTAAAATTTTATCCTTTATATTTAACTTATTATTGATTTGATAACTTAAAAAATAAATATTTATTTATGATTTTATAAATTAATAAAAGTTTCTTTTTATCCCCTAGCATGAGTAAACAAAATTTTATTTAAACTAAATATCAACTAAAAGGAATTTATTTTTTAATATTGTTTCGTGATCAAATAAATAAGTTTTTAGGAATTTTTTGAATTTATTTCAGTGAAAAATAATTCTTTGGATGATTTTTTTAAGATTCACAAGTTGAAGTTTCCTAATTTTATAATTATAATTTCATATAACTTTAGATTGTTAATTATTTTAAATCATCTCTATTTTATTATTATTTATTTATTTGTTGTATTTTATTACTATCTCTTTTAATGATTTTATTTTTCATACTATGTTAATTTTTTTAATATTTATGTCATCTAAGGATAAGATGAAACATACATTGAGTAGTATCACAACTATGGTGGACCAAATTCACAAATATATAGAATAGAAACTTTTTGAAGTGTTGAAAGAATGTTATTATTGATAGATGGACACTTACACATATACTAATAAACACATATGTTGGAGAATTCCCACTAATGTTGAATATAAATGACACTTACATTGTCTGAATAGCTCATTCACAGTTCAATAATGATAACACATACATTCAAAAAAAATTTCTTATGTAAATAATGGAACATTTCATGAGTTTCAAATAAAACATAATCAACTATAAGAAATGAAACATATGAAGTTTTATCAAAAGAAACATATGTAAAATAAAAATGACACATAAAGTCAAAGCATTGTTTTTCAAAATCATGCAAAGTTATTCGTTTTGGTTATAATTTTTACTATAGATTTCTTAAATGTTTTTGAGGACTAATTTTTTGGATTTTTTTTGTTCCATAATTAAATACTAATTATTTTCAATATTGGTAAAAAAATATATTTTGAATTATATACGAATGTTAAATAATCCACTTGTAGTATAGATATTATCATTAATGTGATGGAAAATAAAAGATTCAATTTCTATATATTTGGAATATGGGAAGATTTATTCGAATGTTTCATCAGAATTTTAAAATACTCATAAATTAATTATTCTAAAATTTAAATTTTATTGAATGTCTATCATGTTTTTTTAGTATAACATTTTTTAGAATTATATTATATCAAATATGCTCTAAAATTTGAAATGGTTGGATTCATTTTGGAAAAAATATCAATTCATGGAAAATAATAAATAATAATGAATAAAAGATTTTAGTCATTGTGCATATGAATATCATGTTTTCAAAATAAATGATTCCTAAAAAAATATTTAATAAAGTTTTTGATCGATCCTATTCATGTACCTAGAGGTTCAGGATAATTTCAGACACCATTTTTCATTATTAATTAGATATCACTACTAAAACACTATCGTATAGACTAAATCATTCTCATCATATGGTGATGGAGTATTAGAAACTTCTTTAACCCTTAGAGATTAAAAATTTCAACTATTTTACGTCCTTTAAAATTCATTCTACATGTCTCATGTACATAGAATAGGGTTTAAAATCTTTTAATCAAAATAATAAACGTAGTGTTAAGGTTTATACCACTCTATATCAATGGTTCGTTTTGGGTGTTCTTATATATTATAAATGTCAGTATCATGGTTGTGGAATTGATCAATAAAATTAAGTGGATTCATTAGTTCCTTAGTCCAAACAATGTAATGGTTTCTTCGACCACCAATTCATAATATATTTTTGTTTTCATGACACAATGTATGATAAAGACATGATTTTGTTACACCTCTTGGTTTAAAATGGAATCATATAAAACAGTTATGACTCTCTCAAAACTCAGGTCACTAATTATAGTGTGTTCAACACTCTCACATTGAGAGTTTGATGAGTAGATATATGATCACTATGAACTAAACGATTATAAAAATACATTTCTCTATATTGATTTTCCACTATAAAATTTTCAAAACACTAATAAGTATATAAAATTTTAAAAATTTATATTCTCACTGATTATTAACTATTTTTCTATATCATATAGGTCAAAACACCCAATTCTAACTTATTATAATGATAGGTGGTTTCAGAACCATTGGGTGTTTTCCCTCAGCCTATACTTGTTGGTATATTAAGAATCATAACACATAGAAAAAAAATATCTTGCACCATATTTTCCCACAAGAAGTGATCCCTTAGATCCCAATACATATTGTTGCTATCAAGGTTTATATAGAAGTTAAATATATAGGCTTAATTCATCAATACCATCATCAAATAAGGTATTGATGTTATATATAGTCTATTTCCAAACATCAACATTCCATCTTTATAGAGGAAGTCTATCAATATCCCATCTTCCATGATTTAATATTTTTTTGAAAATTAATTTCATCTTTTTGAGTTTTCATAATGTTCTATAGAAATAGAGTTTGGGAAATTACATAGAAAAGAGATTATTTTCCCCTTCATTAAAATTTTCCATGTCACACTTTACAAAATCCTTGAATATTTGATCCTTTTCCAGCCTCATCATATATATGACTCCATGATCCTTCTTAATCAATACATCTCCAACATTGTTTTCCTTTCATTTATGGTAGTGTGTTGTATATTTATAGTACTTTATTTACTACAACCATCTTAGTTCAATAATTTTCAGCTATTTATGTGTAAATATAAACCCTAATCTTTTATGATTTTAATATATATATTAAATTTCTACATAAATATTATACCTTCATATTTAAATGAAAATATTACATATACTAGATCAAAATCATTATTTGTATGGTTTTGTACATGGGTATTCAATTTCCTTGATGTATAGGAAACAACTATGACGTTTTGTAAAAGGATGCACCTAATTCCTTCCTTTGATGGATCATTTCATATAAAAAATCATGCTTTTCATTAAAGTAAGGTAAATTCTAGTGTAGTGATATATCACTACATTAGTTCTACATATCTTTCTTCACATTCCTTTAACCATGCATATATGACCACATTATATATCAACTTCATTAATATAGAAGATGAAAATGAAATATTTTAAACAAACCCCTGATTCTCACTAGATATACAATGTAAAATACAAATTGGTGTTTTATTTAGTGGCATGGACCGTTATGTTACCACCATTGTCTTTATAGTGTAAACCAATTTTAAAACCACTTCGAAAATATTTCTAAAAAAATAAACTTGTTAAATCATAAATTAACACTTTCTATATTTACAAAATCAATATTTCTCCCTAGGAGTGAATATGACGATTTTTAAATAGTATTAATGGTTTTCATATAACTATAATATATCAATATATCATTAGTAAAAAACATAAAAATTTACTAGGATAATATATTAATACTCTATTCATTAAATCATTAAAAATGAGGGGTCATTTGTTCACCCAAAGGACATTAACATAAACTTGTAATGCTTATAACATGTGAGAATAGTAATTTTAGTATGTCATCCTTATTAACTATTAATTTATGATAATCAGAATATAGATCTATCTTTGATATCTATTGAGACCCTCTAATTTTATCAAATAGATAATAAATGCGATCTAAAGGACACTTAATCTCTCTTTTAATGTCATCTATTCCCCAATATTAAATACATATCCTCAAAAAACCATCTATCTTCTTCAAAAATAATATTGGATCTCCCCAAGGGTAACAAATATGGAATATTAATAACTTATCACAAGACTTGTATTATTAATTATATAATTCAACTTATTCTAATAATTCCATCCAATATAATAAGATTATGTATATTCATTGAATTGGAGATAAGATCATTAAAAATTCCACATCCTGATCATGGGGATGTCTAGGTAACTCGTCAGTGAATAAATCAATATAATCCTTCATAATAGATGCACCCACTATTCTGATGATATAATTTTCATTATATAATTTATTCACTCTAAAAAATTCATAAATAATATCCATTGGAGGAGGTCATGAACTAGACTTAGGAAATAAATCCTTGTAACAACCGAGGTATTTATAGAATAATACTTTTTCATATCAAGTCATATTTATGATTAAGATATTAATTTTATGATAAAGTTGACACATTGTAAGATAGAATACTCATCACCCAACAATGTGGTCCTTTGAAATCTTATGTTGCTCACAACATTGAGTTATATTGAAAAAATATAAAAATAACATAATTTAAAATGGTAGTTAATGCATAGTTGTTGGATTTTTTGGAATGAACTTGACTAACTAAAATATTATTATGCATGTTTTTTAATTTTCTTTATATTTACCAAATAAATTTTAGAGGCCTCAAATAAGAATCAATCTGATTTTAAGTATGAAATACTCTAATATTCTTTAAAATTTCAATTTATCACCTTTTGATTGTGAACCCTTTTTAAATACACTTCTTGTCGCGTTTATATGATATATTTCACAATATAAACTTTTTTTTAGAAGAAGGACATCAAAATTTACATTGGGTATCTTTTTTTATTTTTCTGATAAAGTTTATTTTTTTAATTAAATTGTGAAAAATACTACTTTTTATTTCCAAACTATCTTTTCATCTAATTTATTTACCTGATTATATTGTGATTTTAATTGTTTATAAAGTATAATTAGATTATATTTTTATCATTTAATACAATTATGGTAATTTTATATAATTTTACTTGGAAATAGGACATAAACATATGTCAATCTTTTGGGAGTTTTTATTTCTGAAAAACACTCCTTTTTGGTTTTAACAAAGAGAATTAATTTAAATTAATTTATGTAAATTCTATGCTTTCAATTTGGAAAAATGGATTTCATATTTTGAATCATGAGGACCTAATTTTTAAAATAATTACCTTTTATTTTTAGACATTAGGAATAGTTACTTCAGTAAATATTTTATTTACCATGGTTAAAGGGTAAATCTGGTAAATAAGGGTAGGATAAATAATATTATAATAATATTAAATTACCCTAACAAATGTTCTAACCCTATTATAAGACATATTCCCAACCATGAAAATCTATGGGTCGATTTTAGGACCCCATTTAGCCACTTTGGTGTGAAAATGACATTTAATTACTTTTAATTAAAAGTTAAGGAAAATATAACTAAAACATGCATCTCTTATTAACACAATTTTTATACTGGGTTATATAATACATTTTTTGATTATAAATATAAATTAGAAAACTAAAATTATTTCCTATTTCATGATATTTTATTTATAATTTCTAGACATCAAATAAATAAATTCATTTATGACAAAATGGTGATGTTGTGATTACCGTATTAATGGATGATTTAAATAAACGAGATTATAAATATTAAAATAAATTTTTTTTGAAACTTTTTATTCCATCCAAGATTTATATTGATGATTATATATTATAATATTTAATTTTATAAATTTTTTTACAATTAATAAAGTTGTAATGGATTTTTAAAAAATTTAGATTTGAATAGTATAAAAATTGACATAAATGAGTTTTTAAATCAATTAATATTTTATTAAATTATATAATAGTCCTAAAAATATTTTATTTGTCCAATTGACATATATGAAGTAAAAAATTTCCTTAATTATCCATTTTGGGTAACTTGGCATTATATTGTAACTATAGGAACCATATATTATGAAAATATATGAAGACATGGTAAGAGTTAATTTATTTATCTAAGGGTTAAAGATTAAAGATATGGTTATCTATATGAACTAAACCTATCTAAAACCCATTGGATGAGAGGCTTCAGATCCATCCTCGTATTATATTCAAAATATATCACTTTGGTGAAATTAGAATTTGGAAATTAATTTATAATAAAATAATGTTCAAAATATTCCTAAAGTTCCACTCCTCCCTGTTAGAAAAGGGAACACCCTCTAACCCATTACACGCACATCTAAATCCCCTTGTGTCATACAAACTCTGATCCAACAAGCTCTAAACCTTCCTTTATTCCTCCTAGAAGCCTTACCTTATTCCTACGAAAATTCAAGAAAGCCCTTTAGATCAAATAAAAATATGTTACCTGATTTGAAGAAGAAGTTAGTGAAACAGTCATCATTTACATCGGTTACTTTTTATTTTTTACGTCGGTTTTTAGCTGACGTTAATACAAACGAAATTATAGATATTGTTTTTGAGGTCGGTTATTTAATAACCGACATGATAAACCATTTCCCTGGATTTTATCACATTAGTTATAAAACAACTGACATGAAAAACCAGGGGGAGGGTTTATCACATCGGTTATAACATAACCGACGTGATAATATAGTGTGGGGGGGTGTTTATCATGTCGGTTATTAAATAACCAATGTGATAAAAGCTTGAAAATGGTTTATTATGTCGTTTATTATATAACAGACGTAATAACCCATTTTCTAGGGGTTTATCACGTCAGTTATTTAATAACCGATGTGATAAAACAGGGGGGAGGGTTTATCATGTTGGTTATTAAATAACATACATGATAAACCGGTGTAGGGGTTGTTTATCAAGTCGGTTATTAAATAACCGACGTGAAAACCAAAATTGTTTTTAAAATAGAAACCTGTCCTCTGCTCTCCCCAAAATCAACCAGAATCCAAACCAAGAATTCGTACCAGAAAAACAGAAGTAGACCAAAACAAGAACCAAAGGAAAATTAAGAATTTACATTGATAACATTTAAAACTTACACCACTGGACAGTCCCCCAACACCCCCTGGAAAGTCCCCCTCACCCCACTATACCGCCCCCACCACACCCTTGGACACCCCCACACCCCTGGACTTCCCCCCGACCCCCTGGGCATCCCCAATCACCCCTGGACATCCCCACCACTCCTGGAAATCCCCCCACACCCCTGGACAACCCCCCCCCCCTCATGTATACCCCCACCCCTTGGAAAGCACTCCCACACCCCTGAACATCCCTCCCACACCCCTGAAACAGGACCAAAAAGTTACCAAAATCAGACCAGAACCCCCTCACCCCACTAGACTGCACCCACCAAACCCCTGGACAACCCCCAAACCCTTGGACATCCCCACCACCCCATGGACATCCCCCACCCTCCTGTATACCCCCACCCCTTGGACAAAACTCCAACACCCCTGGACAACCCTCCCACATCCCTGAAACAAACCAAAAAGTTAACAAAAATAGACTAGAACCCCCTCACCCCAATGGATATCCCCCTCCACAACCCCACACCCCTGGACTGCTGCGATCCCCTGGATAGCCCCCAACACCCCTAGAAAACCCCCACCCTTCTGGACACCCCCACACCTCTGGATTTCCCCACCACCCCCTGGACAGCCCTAGACTGGCCCCACCCTCTGGACAGACCCTGGACAAATAGTGTTAGGAGAGGATGTGCCGCCATCCCTCGAGGGGAATGCCATTGGAAAGTACTCATCACTCCCACATGAGAAGCTTGAGATCCCAAAATGTTTCGCATGTGGGAGTGATGAGTACCTTCCAGTGGTGTTCAACCCCCCGAGGGATGACAATGCTCCTCTCCCACCCCCTGGACTGCCCCCCCCCCCCCCATCCCCATGGACACCCTAGACCCCCCCTTGGACAGACCTCCCACACCCATTGAAACCCCCCTCACCCAAGAGGACACCGCACACCACTGGACACCCCCTGGGCAGCCCCCCACTCCCCTGGACAGCCCTTACACCCTCCTGAAAATGCTCCTACCTCCCAGAACTGCCCCCCACCCACTCTCATGGACACCAAGGATACCCCCCACCCCACCGGACAACCCTCCCACACCCCTGGATAACCCCCACCAAATTAAACACCCCACCCTTGGAACCCCTCCCCCCAGACCAAAATCCATACCATAAAAACAATCATAAGTAGACCAAAACAAAAAGTAGAGAAAAATTAATCATTCACATATATAACATTCACAACGTACAATGTCAAATTAAAAAAACTAAATCCAACCTAAATGACTACCAAATACACATTTAAAATGACAGTATTCAAAATTACATTTTACACTACAAACAACTAAAAATGAATCAAACCTGTAAAATAATTTGACCATTCCACTTGTAAGTGTTTGACATCTTCAGTACTATAGGGTTGAAGGTCATCAAATAGCTAAAAATTAAAAGGATAGTAGTTAATGTGTATAATGAATAAATCAAATGAAATATTATGGAAATGTTTAAAAGGAAATCTTACAAGGTCTAAGATCATAACTATCCCAGTTGTTATTATTTCATGAATAAATCATAACATATAATATCTGCATTCGATGAGGACTTGTTGTTTAGAAAAATCCTGTTTGAATGAGTGTAAATTCAATATATTATTTGTTTTAATAAATCAAATAGTACAAATTATAAATGTATATTTACCATTACATTTACATATTTGATCTTCGCACTCCTTTTCATTGTGTTTCTTCAAAAGTTGACCCATCCCCTGTTAGAAAATAATACGAATGGGATAAATTTAAAATTTATTATAATATAGAAAACTATTGAGAAATTGAAACTTACTTTTCCAACATTTTCATAAAACGTTCTCGCACATCACCATAAACATAGCATATCCAATAAAGTGTCTTCTCCCTTTGGAAAAAAACCCCAAACATCTAATGATCACTGAAAAAAAATTTAAGGTTTGTGGTTTTTATGTTAAAAGATAATGAACTCTATGAGAGAGATGTGTTTCATACCTCTCACAAAAAGGAATCTTCCATCATTGTGTGACTGTATTCTGTACAAGCCTTTCAGCAATATAAACCATTCTTTGTTCCTCATCCAATGCACATGTTTCAGGGGAAATCAAATGCGAGTCCATGAACCCATATACATCTGTCCGCTCATTATTCTCACAAATTTTATAAAGATACCTTATACAAAATAGACATAAGTATACATTTTAAATAAGTATAGTTCAGGGAAAAGGTGTTATGACTTACATGGAAAAAATATGCACCACGTTGATGCCCATCTTATCTCGAGTAAGAAGCTTCATGATATCAGATTTCCTAATCCCCATAGTTATTTCACATCCACAAACATGAGATTCTATTGGAAACTCATAATGATCCGCCATAAAATTTAATATATTGTCAATCTGTCAAAACCACTATAATCTATATCTGATGTCAGAGCCATTTGTCTTTGTTGTTGTCTATACAGTATTTCTTTACCTTTTAAGTATTCTTGTAAAAATAAATAGAATTATATATTAGTTTTAAAATGATAAAACAACTTTAATAAAAAAATAAAATAGATGATATAACATACATACCTCTATGGTAATGAGTCGAAAATTTTTGGATGGCCAAATTAAAAAATGGTTGATACTATTTCCAACTGTCGTCACCTCATCTGTAGGTAATGGTACTCGAGCTGATCTATCTAAAATATCCTATATAGTGACCCTCTGATTTTCTACCTATAATTGATGATGATGAACTATATCTCCTATACAATATACCAACCCATATGCAACTATATGATGTTTAGGATCATCAAAATAGAACTCAAAATAAGTAGGAAGCTACAGCGGAGGAGTAGGATAGAAAACGGGGTCCATGGGCTGAGGTGGGGGAGTGGGAGCTACTGGAGGAGGTGGAGGATAAATAATGGGATCTGCCAGGGAAGGTGGAGGAGTGGGAGCTACAGTCTGAAATTGTCGTTGCATGTCTACAAACATAGACAGTACTGATGCTCTAATATTTTCTTCCAATGTCGCATTAATATTATGAACTTCAGCCTACAAGGATTCTATTTTTTTATAAACACCCTCAACATAAGTTGTTGAGGAACGTGGAACCACTTTTCTTACCGATACACCTTCCAGATATCCTCATACACGACCAGGATGTTTGGGATTTCCCAATGCTTTAGATAAAATATATTGCCTTCCAGTAGCTGTAAATATCCCCTTTGATCTTGTATCCTCAAGAGAATTTTGTATTCATTAATTTAACATTTCTATAACGAATGAAATTATATGAAGAAAATAGTTAACTTAAATAATGAAAATAGATATCTTACAGTCCTCTCAGCTACAATTCTCGAATCCCCCAAAAGATATTTCCCTTTTTTCCCATCCGAGCTATCTTCCATTTTTCATGTCTAGATGGAGGGGATGGAGGGCCACCTCTCCAAAGCATGAAGACTCAGCTCTTAGTTTTTGTATGTTTTTCATCATCATTTGTTCTTCCAATAATGTATACCCTCCCCGAGATAAAATATGAGGGTTTACATTTTTAGATTGGATCTCCAGATGATATTTCCTTATTTGCTGTAAATTAAGAATAAGAAGTCATTAACAAAATAGCAATAAGATCATTTTAATAAGAAAGCTTATAAAATTTTACATTGCCCTTGCCAAAAATGATTCTTTTCTTATACTTTCAACAAACTGTCTCCATTTTTCATCATCTATGAAGGGATATATATGACATTGATTGTCATGACATCTATGACCATAAATAAAATCAGATGTGATGGTTGATTTGAAATTCCTGCATCTCCTGGAAGCCATCGACAATCATTTCTTCATGACTCCTCCAGTGTCAAGAATATAAAATGTCATTTGATAAAGAAGAGGTTAAACATATTATATAAACTAGAAACATTTAAATAATAGGAAAAAAATAAAAAAAAGATCTTACCAAAATCGTCTCCCACAACTGAGACATTATCATTTTTTCCACACTTCTCCAGTCATCATACAAAATGCTTACTTTGATCTTGCCCTTAGTTGATACAGAACAATTAAAATTTTTTGCATTTGGACCTCTATTAATATCATCCTCATCAATCTCAATGACAATCCTATGGTCATGCGTTTGGGCAAGTGATAATTTTTGTAAACGTGTGCACCCACGTTTACCAACTCTTGAACTCTTTGTAGTAATGGGGGGAAATGAGGAAGATTGTGGAACATCAAGAGGAGCATGTGAATGTTTGTCCCAGAGGTATGGCCAATATGCTCATCTCTAGAATCATGTGGTTGATCAACTGATTGATCTGTTAGTATTCTTCAAATCAAAAAAATATTATTTCAAAAATATACAGATTAAAATATTTTAATACTACTGTAATCAGAAAATAAAAAATTGTACTAAGTTACGTAATAGTAAACATGGTTAATATGGTAAGCATGTTAAACAATGGTAATGATGGTACATATATTCAGGATGGTAAACATGGTAAACCTGGTAAACATGGTAAAAAAGGTAATGTAATTGTCACTAAAAAAATAATAGATATATAATATATGTAATGGTAAACATGATAAAGTAAACTAAAAAAATTAAGACATGGGAAAACCTGGAAACATGGTAAACATGGTAAACTAATTGTCACTGAACAAAAACAATAGATATATAATTAATGTAATGGTAAACAAGATAAAAGTAAACTAAACAAACAAAAAATTATTCTTATTTTGTTTTAATACATGTTTTAATAAATAAAAAACCTACAATATCTACCATTTTATGAAAATAATAAATGTAAACAAGAAATAGACAAATGTTACCTGTAATTTTAGGAATGTACAAATGAATTGTTTTCCCCAAATTCCTTCGTCGTGATCATTCCTTATGGAAAAAAAATGTCTTAAACATGCTCGTCATTATGTTCTGTTAATCATTCCTTGGGAAGTAGGGATCTCACATAAATCAGCATCTTCATCAAGTTCATCCTTACCAACATATTGTTTTTTTCCCTTGTAAAACAATAGCCCACTACATATATGATTGATCTACTAAAGAGAAAATTTGTTTTTCATATGTTGCCATTATAAAAAAATCAGTTGTGTCTTCTAATCTATTCTAATTAACAACTGTCATTCCAAATTCATCAGATCTGACCCTGTTGTTACCGATAAACCATTTACAGTTAAATACAAGAACTTTAATTTTAACGTAATCCACCTCCCATATATCTTCAATCACTCCATATTATGCACTTGATGCAGAAATTGGGTTTTTGTCCTTATCACTGTAAAAATGAATTTCTTCTACAAACACCAATACACCACTATTCTTAAGTGCACTTATGTTGTCCTGAGCTTTCATATTAAAGGTATATCCATTAATATTATAACCAGACAATGTTATCACATTTAAACATGGACCACCCAGTATCCATTTTAATGTCTTTGATACATCTGATCTACCAAGAAAGGTAATTTTTAAACAATGAAAAAAAAAATGTTGTTCTCAGTCAAAATTCACATTTCTTTCTTCTTAGGATGTAATTGTTTCAACACATTAATATGAAATGTGATATACAGTTTACCATCAGCTATGTTATTCAAGATGTATGATTATATCTTCTTGATCTGTTCAGCTGACAAAGATTTGACATTCATCCCAAATCCCCTTTCCCTCATTATTAACTCGTTCATGACGAGATGGAGGCAAACCTATGTGTTGCTCCATAGCCAAGTAGCTCGTACAAAACTCTACAACATCATCAGAAATATACTTTTCTATAGTGGAGGCTTCAGTTCTGTATGGATTCTTAACATACCCCTTCAATATTGTCTTATACCTTTCAAAAGGATACATCCAAAGAAGATATACAGGTCCACAAAGCATTATTTCTCGAACTAGATGAATCATTAAATGCACCATTATATCAAAAAAAGTTTGAGGAAAATACATTTCCAATTTACAGAGTATAAAAATTCCATCCTTTTCCAAAATTTTCAAAGCATTCACATCAATCACATTATAACAAATTGAAATGAAAAAATAACACAACTTCATTATAGTCTCTTCTGACATGGATGGGAAAATATTCCACACAATGTAACTGGTAAAAGTTGTTTCATCATGACATGACAATCATGAGATTTCATATCAATCAACTTCATGTCCTTCAATGAGAGAAATTTTTTTACATTTGAAGAATAACCTTGCGGCACTTTGATATCATGAAGACACTGAAAAAAGATAATTTTCTCCATCTTCGATAATGCATTAAAAGCCGAGGGAAGAAATTTTCGTCTTCCATTAGGAGTGGGAGCTAACTCTAAAACGTATTCCCATTGATAGTAAGTCTAATCCTACATTCAACCCATGTTTTGTATTTCCTTTAATATCTAACAATTTTCCAATCAAACTATCATAGATATTCTTCTCCACAAGCTTGACATCAATATTATGTTTAATTTCTTGATATCTCCAATTTGGTAGCTCAAAAATGTTGACCTGTTTTTTCAAATATGGCTATCATTACCAGATTTATGTGTCTTTCCCAATGTCACATCAATGTTTTTCACCCTCTCAAAATAAAGATCATAGGATAATGGTTTTGGAGCAATATCAAATTCTTGATGGCCATTGAATGAATTTTTTAGTCCTCTATAAGAGTGATCCATAAGCAAAAACTTTCGAGGACCCATGTACACTATTTTTCTTGCTGGATGAAATTGACAATATGACGTCTGTTGTTCGCAAATTGGACATGATTTATTCCTTCAAAACTGTATCCAGAAAAATTTTCCATATGATGGGAGGTCATTTATAGTGAACAAAAGCACTGCATGCTGTTGAAGATATTTCATTTTATAAGAATCATACACCCTAATACCATCCTCCCATAAAATTTTCAATCATCAATCAAAGGTGATAAGAAAAACATCAATTCATTTCCAGGTTTCTTCGGGACCAGAGATCATTATACTCAACATGACATATTTGTGCTTCATACAAACCTCAAGAGAGAGGTTTTAAATTACCAATAAGACAGGCCATGAACTATGTGTGCTACTGAGGGTCTGGTATTGATTCCTTCCAACTATGCACAACCCTAGTCTGATATTTTTAATTTCATTTCCAAATGTTGGATACTGCTCATCAATTTTCTTCCATTGTGTACAATCAGTCAAATGACGTATTTTTCCAACACATAACCGCTCATCAGCATGACATCCTAACCTTTTTGCATAATGTGAATTATTCAAATAAACGTTTGAAATGATTAATTATAGGATGATACTAAAATACCTTTGACGGGGATATTTGTAATCTCTACATTATCCTGTGATTTTTCTTTCACCTTATACCATGATGTCCCACATTTAGGACACTCTGACATAAATTCATATTCCTTCCTATATGTCATACAATCATTCAGACAGGCATGTATTTTTATGTATGCCAATCCCAGCCGGCATAATATTTTCTTGGCCTTATAATGTCAATCTAGAAGATCATTATCTTTTGGGAGAATTACTTCCATCAATTGTATCAGCTCTGTAAAACATATGTCACTCCATCCATGTTTCTTCTTCAAGTTAACCATTCTTAACACGCCAAAAAAAACCGTAAAATCTATACACCCAAGATACAATGGGTTTTTTAGCATCACCATATAGATGCACATCTTTCGGTTTTATCTCAATTTGTTCTGCTGGAATATCGCGAATCATTTCTTCAATTCCATCGGAGGTCACCATCTTGCAAATCATCATCATCAGTGACATTCCGTCTAGTTTCACCATGCTAAATACAAGGGCTGTAACTTGGATTAAAACCATGAAAAATCAGATGATCTTTTATCTCTCTACTTTTTAACTTCTTCATATTCAAACATCTAGGGCATGGACAGATAAAAAATGTCACTACTTGGAACATTTCGTTTAGCAAATTCCAAAAAGGCATCAACACCTTCTTCGTATTCATTGCTCATTCGATGTATCGTAATCCAACTTCGACTCATTATTACCTATAAAAAATATCAAGATTATACATATTTTTAAGATAAGATAAATATATGTTTTATATTGAAAAAAAAATCATAATTTAAATGTAAAACAATTTTTAAATATAAAACAAATCTATTCGTATTTAAAAAAATATGCTCAAATATTATTTTAAAAAGATAATAGAGTTAGATATAACCGTTTTAAATTCCATGGAATCAAAGAAAACCGTGGGTCCTCCAATGGTTGAAAGAAAATTGGAGAAAATGGAGTAAACCTGAGAATCAAAATCAAATTTAAAATAAAAAAATCAGATGGAGAAAATCACAATGTAAATCCAATCATCATGACACAATGGGGTCAGGATAACTATGCATATTTGAAAACCCCGACATGGTCTCCCCCATAACACATAATTTTTCTCATAGTATATGACTGGTCAAAATATATGTAACCAAATAGAATCACATTGCAACACTAATATACATGAAATAATACAATCATCATGTCATAATCTCACAAACCACGATGCAGTAGTCAATCCCAACTGACACTTATCCCCCACCCCTTGGACACACCACCCCCCCTTGGACTACCCCCACCCCTGGGATACCACCCACACCCCTTGGACACCCCCTGGACACCACCACCCCTTGGATAGGCCCCCCACCCCCTGGACACCACCCCCACCCCCCTTGGGACACCCCATGGACACCACCACCCCCTTGTATAGACCCCACCCCTGGACACCACCCCCACCCCCTTGGGACACCCCATGGACACCACCACACCCTTGGAAAACCCCCACCCATTAGGACACCACCCCACCACCTGGATATCCCCCCACCCCCTTGGACACCACCACCCCTCCTGGACACCACCACCCACCTCATACCCCCTGGACACCCCCTAGACACCCCCAAACCCTCTGGAACCCACCCCAAGAAAAACTCCCAAACCCTCTAGACAGGACCCCACCCCATTGGAAATCCCCCCCCCCCCTTATACACCCCACCCTGTGGACCCCCCCCCCCCCCCCCCCCGACACACACACCCCTGGACGACCCCCCCCCCCCACCCCACCTCCATGGACACCCCCAACCCTCTAGACAGCCCCCTGAACCCTCTGAACACCACCCCACCCCCTTTGGACACCCCCTAGACACCCCCACCCCCTTGGATAGCCTCCACCCCTCTAGATAGCCACCCACCCCCTAGACAGCCCCCACCCCTCTAGATAGCCACCCACCCCCTCTAGATAGCCACCCACCCCCTGGACACCCCCACCCCCTTGGTATTTAACTTCTCCTGATCTTGTTTTCTATCACACTCCATCAGAACATGATGTTTTTCTCTCTCTTCCATATCCATGTTTTCCTAAAGGGAATTCTAGTATGGGTTATATCGGGTGACCTTTATAGTACTTTTTTGTTCTTTTAAAATGGTATTTTTATCAACTTTTTTTCTTATGTGGGGATTTCAGTGACGTTTCAGAGCCCAATTTTAAAAATGAGAGGATGTGATTTCCAAAAGGGGGATGGATGTAACAACAAAGTAATTGATAGAATAATAATTTTTCATATTTATTATTATTTATGAATAATAAATTAATTTTATTTTAAAGAGGAAACTATTTTTACATCATACTCAACACACAACAACGTGTTTCTTTGAATTCTTTTGTTGCACACAACTTCAATTTATAATGAAAAATAATATAATATTATTATTATTTTAAATGATAGTCAACACATAACCATTGTATTTCTAGGAATGAACATAACTAAATAAATTATTATTATAAAATTTTTTAAATGTCTTTACATTTATCCAATAGGTTTTAGAGCTTTAAAATAATAATGAATCCAATTTTAGGCATTAAATACTCTAATATATTTTGAAAAGTTGATTTAATGCCTTTTGATGGAGAACCCTTATTAAATCTAGTTTTTAACACTTTTATATGTTCCATTTTAAGAAATAAACTTCTTCTTTATAAGAGGGACATCAAAATTTAATTTCGGTAAATTTTTAGTATTTTCAGATAATGTTTATTTTTTAATGAATAGTTAAAATACTACATTTTAAGTCAAAATTGTCATTTCATCTAATTTATTTATAAGATTATATTGTCCTTTTAGTTGGTTGAAAAGTTTAATCAGATTATATTTTAATAATGTAATCCAATGTTGGTCATTGGAAGTAATTTCACATTGAAATAAGACATAAACACACGTCAATAATTTGGTAATTTCTACTTCTGAAAAACACGCCTTTTGGTTTTGACCCCAGGAATTAATTTTAAATTAATTTCTGAAAATTATATATTTTTAAGATGTAAAAACGTATTCCCTTTATTGAATATAGAGGTCCAAATTGTATAAAAAAGTACCTTTTATTTTTAGAAATTATGAATAGTAATTTAAGTGAATATTTTATTTACCATGGTTAAAGTGTAAATCTAATAAATAAGGTTAAAAAAATAATATTATAATAATATGAAATAATACTAACACATGTACTAACTCTATTTTATGAGATATTTCTAACCATTTTCACTCTTGGGTCCATTTTAGGACCCCATGGAGCCACTTGTGTGTGAAAATGACATTTAATTACTTTTAATTTAAAATAAAGGAAAATATAACCTAAAAATGTATCTTTTACCAAAACAAATTGTATAAGGGGTTATATAAGTGATCTTTTCGACTATAAATACTCATTATAAATCTAAAAATATTACTACGTAAAGATATTTTATTTATAATTTTTAGTCAGAAAATATATAAATTTATGTATGACATAATGGTGATGTAGTTATTACTTTGTTAATGAAAGATATAATTAAATGAGACTGTAAACATTAAAAAAATATTTTGCACGTTTTTATTCCATCCATGAATATTATGGACGATTATGGCTTCTTATCATCAAATTAATTATTTTTTTTATAATTAACATGTTTTTATGGATTTTTAATAATTCTGGATATGAATAGTATAAAAATTAACATAAATGAGTTTTTAAAATAAATTAATATTTTATTAAATGATATAATAGTATTAAAACATAAAAGTTATCTAACTAATGTTTATGATGTTAAAATTTTAATTAGTTATCCATTTTGGGTCTCTTAGAATTTTATAGTAACTATAGTAACCATATATTATGAAAATATATGAAAACATGGTAAGAGTTAATTTACTAAACTAAGGGTTAGAGTTAAACGATAAGGTATATTTTATTACCCAAACATGTCTATGACTCATTGGTTGAGATAATTTCAACCCATCCCCATCTGATATTCGAAATATATAACTTTGGTGTTATTATAATTCCAAACTCAATTAATAATGAAATAATATTACAAAACATTCCTAATGATCCCCTACACCCTCTTATAATGGTACATCACCTCTAACCAATTACACAAACCTTTCAAGGCCCTTGTATTTTCAAAACACTACTATAATAAGCTCACAACATTCTGTTATTCATCCGAGAAGCCTTCACCTAAGGATAAGGTAATTCAAGAAATTCCTTGGGATCAAATCAAAAGCATTTACCCTATTTGAGGAAGAACCAGAAACATACCTGAGGATTACGACTCAAGGTATGGGACTTCATCACAATATCCTTTAATTGATTCATCTTTTGATAATACATAACTCCTTATTTTACATGGTTTATAATAAACCCCTTTTAATTTTACTTTTATACAAAATGATTCTTTTTTCCATATAGCTTTTTACTAAATGACAAAAAATGTTTTTAACAAAAGTGATGAAAATGACCTCTCTGTCGTTGTAAATATTATATGGATTCCTCTATGAGCCTTAATGTTTTTAAAAGGAAAATTAAAACGTTATTCCATTTTTGGTGTTTTGGTATTAATAATAGTTTTTGAAATGGATTGTGTATTTAATTACAATGAAATGATTTCATGTGATTGCGAAGAAAATGTTATCAGTAAAATATTAATATTTTCAAAATTTTATATGTTATGGTACTTGGAAATTTGATGTTTGGTTACATTGTAAACCAATTAAAGTTAGTTATGTGATAAAAAACGACAGGTGGTTCCATAATAAACCAAGTATGGGTGGTTACTTTATAACCTCTATTGCATTGGGTATGGAAGTAAGTCGTATGGTTATTCCATTTAGTGATATGTGTGGACTGTATGGTTATTCCATTATGTATATTTATGTCCTAAGTTACCCTTATCTGTTATATGTTTCTTTCTATGGGATTTCTGGTAATATTTTGGTTACAACATGGGTAATCAATTAGTTTTTATTTGGTGAAGTGTTTTTACTAATTCTAAAAGATGAAAGGTATTACTTTATGATAAAATATTCAGGGGTTACTTGTAGTTTTTAAAAACTAATAGTTTTACTTATTTATGTATCCCCTATTAAGCATTTTATGATCATACCAAGTTTTGAAATGTTTTTCATAGGACATAAATATAAATAGTCTCAAGGATGGGATCAAGGAAAATTCATGCTTTTTAAATCATGGGGATAAATATGTCTCTTTTTTAATGTGTTTTTTTATTATGAAATTAATGGATAGTGAGTAGAAGTGTCTACTTGTAATATCCAAATTTTTATATATAAGTTATGACCTAATTATTTGAATCTCTTTACCTGAAAATATCTTAAATGTGAATTTTTAACTTAATTCTAGATTGCATAATATTTAAGGTTGGGTCTTTATAGTTGGTCTCACATGTCAGTTTAGATAAATTTAGAGGATATGGTGTTATTTAAGGATAAGTGAAATAACCATAACGGTTATCATATTAGCAAGATTTTTAGTTATTTTAGATAAATTTATGTGGTTTACGACAATATGAATAAATATGTGATTGCCATTACCCTTCTTATAAGATATTATATAATGAATTTACTGACATACTCACACTAACCTTTTTGGTTTTAGTAAATAGATGGATATAGAAGGAAAAAAATTAATAATGGACGTGAAGGAAAATTTTGAGGTTTTCTGAGTGGGAAACTTATTGAAATGGGAGATGCAATGAGAAATCTTATGGTTATTATTAACCAACTATCTAAATTCATGATTGACCACATGAACCTTGGTGATTTTTCTAAGGAATCATATATGAGAGAAACAAATCCTTATGGATGTTCAGGAATTAATCATAAATGTATGTATATTGAAAAACCAATGTGGCGTGTATGTGGAAGGAAACAGCTAGGAAAATGCTTCAATGGGATTAGATGATGTTTTAGATGTGGTAATAAAGGTCATAAAGCAATTACCTGCCATGGAGAAAGGAAGCATCTAGTGGAATCTTGGAAAGGGAAATGTATTCTATCTGAAAGATCAATTAAATTTTTTAAATGTGGTGTTCATGGTCAATATAGAAATTTAATACCAATGAGGAAGGTTTAGGAATGGGATCAGTAGGATCATACAAATTGATATTTACCAATTCCTAATGCCATTCCAATTGAAGACGTGGAAACCAAAAATGACCCTTGAAAGGTATGAATTATTTCTTAGCTCATGTTTTCACATTTCTAAAATCTTAGTACATTATGCATGATATTAGTTTTGGAAGGAATTATAAAAGAATAAGATGTAAAAACATGGATAAAGGACAATAAAGAATGTTTGGTGATTATGATTCCTAGTAATTGATGAGTCATATTAGATATATGGATTATGATATGTTTAAAAGTATTAATGATAAAATTACATTGGAATACATTTTCTAGTATGTGTAAACATAATGTTTGATTTGTTATAATTTTATTCAATGAAGAATTATATTTTCTTTTGTGGATATAATGGATATCCTTATGGGTTCATGTGATCTTTTATTTTGAGGAAAGTATTGGTTATTAGTTTTTGGGATACAAAATACGAGGTGTGAAATATCCTTTGAGTTTATAACATGTTATGGACACTTTTGATGATTTTATCTCATTTTATTTATGTTAATATAATTTTATGGTTTTTGAAAAAAGACAACACATAAACCGTGAGACAACCTGTCGTTTCAGAAAAAGTTGCGGGAATCGAGCCCAAAACCAAAGTGGGGATAGGATTTATCGCCTACCACTGGACTACGTCAAGCCCGAAGTTAGTATGACTAATTCCTTTTAGTTAAATGATTTTATGGGTCACAATTTTTTTTATTTTTGGAACGTATTTTTTATCAAATGGATGTCCTTAGTATAGAAAAATTATTTGGTGAATAAGTGATAAAGGTTATTTTGGAAGACGTTCTCTCTTTTTGGAACACTATATTCCTAAAAAAATAGAATACTATGTGATTACATTTGTGGAGTAATGGATGAAATTATAATTTTTAAGAATCTATATTTTTGTTATGGAGATATGGAGATTTGGGTTATTTATGGAAGTGATTGACCTATCATAGATAATATGTGATAAGGTTAATTACATTTCAGTATTATACATTAAGGGTAGTTGATGTTATTTTGACATAAATGTTAAGATTTACTATGGAAAACTATGTGATTAAATTATTCTGAGTTTTGGGATTCAATATTAGTTTGTATTATATTGAATTATTTTATGGAAATTAGTGTATGGAATGATCTATGTTGAACTTTGGGTAGTTTTTTTTTTGAATTTTTGATATTAAGATTTGTATTTCCTTTTATAAAGGATTATCCTTTTGGCGGCTCTCTGATCTCGTATTAACTATTTTTGGGTTTGGATAATGCCTAAAGATAGGGGAAAGATATAGTTATTCTTTATTGGATTATGTGATTATATAGAAGATGATTCTATCACTTTTTATGTGACCAAGTCATCATGAATAATCATTATTTGGATAAAACATGAGTTTTTTGGTCGAAATTTAGTAAGGGATTAAAGTCTGCATGACTAGTATGTATGATTCCTTCTTTTTCATAGACAATATCATAAATAAATTTCTCAACTTTATGAAAACTAACTTACAACAAAAATTTCATCTGTTTACTTTTCCAATTGGGAAATCAATGATGGTTTAACCTATCTCATGTTTGTGATTTTCTAGTAGCTAACTTTCTCATGATCATGTTTTCTATCAAACTCAATGAGAACAAGATGGATTGTTTCTCTTCCATATCTATGTTTTCATACATGGAATCCTAGTACAGGTTATCTCAGGTAAACTTTGTACTTATTTTTATTTATTTTTAAGTGATAATTTTATTGACTCTTTTCTAATGTGAGGCTTTCAATGATATTTCCAAGCCCAATTTTAAAATTGCAAGGATGCAATTTCCAAAAGTGGGGAAGGATGAAACAATGAAGTTATTTAAAGAATAATAATTTTTCATATCTATTAATATTAATGAATTAGACATTCATTTTATGTTAAAGAGGAAACTTTTTTCAATATCATACTCAACATGCAAAAATTGGTTTCTTTGAATTCTTATGTTGCACACAACATTGAGTTATACCAAAAAATAATAAAATATTATTATTATTCTAAATTATAGTTAAAGCGTAACTATTTTATTAATGATAATGATATTAACTAAATAAATTATTAATATAAAAGTTTTTAAGTGTCTTTATAATTATTTAATAAATTTAAGAGTCTTAAAATAATAATAAATTATATTTTAAGCAAGAAATACTCCAATATTCTTTAAAAGGCCTATTTACCACCTTTTGATGAAGAACCATGTTTAAATATACTCTTTTTCAATATTATAGGTTCAATTTGACAAAATAAAATTCTTTTTTAAAAGCGGGATATCAAAATTTACTTTGGGAATATTTTTGGTATTTTTCTGATAATGTCTATTTATAAATGAAAATTGAAAAATGATGCATTTTAAGTCAAAACTATCTTTTCATCTAATTTATTTGAATTTTTAGATTTTCCTTATAATTGGTTTTAAAGTATAATTAGATTATATTTTTTCCATTTAATAAAATGGTGGTCATTAGAAGTAATTTCACATTGAAATATGACATAAACACATGACAATATTTTGGTTGTTTTTATTTCTGAAAAACACAATTTTTGGTTTTGACAACGGGAATAAATTTTACATTTATTTAAAGGAATTAATGTTTTAAATTTGGGAAAATGGATTCAATATTTTTAATCAAGAGTTACAAATTATATAAATAATTACCTTTTATTTTTATACATTATGAATTGTAACTTCAGTAAATATTTTATTTACCATGGTTAAAAGCTAAATCTGGTAAATGAGGATACAATATAATATTATAATAATATTAAATTACCTTATCAAATTTCAAAATCCTATTAGATGTGATATTTCCGACCATGGGTATCATTGGGTTGATTATAGGACCACATTGAGCCACTTATGTGTGAAAATGATATTTAATTACTTTTAATTTAATGATAAGGAAAATATATCCAAAACATGAATCATTTACTAAAACCATTTTTATATGCGGTGATATAAGTAATATTTGGTACTATAAATAGTCATTATAAAGATAAAAATATTTACTACATTTTGGTATTTTATTTATAATTTTTAGACATCATATAAATAAATTTATTAATGACACAATGGTGATGTAGTGATTACCTTATTAATGAATGATTTATATAAATGAGATTATAAATGTTAAAATATATTTATTTTGAAATTCTTACGCCATCCATGAATTTTATGGATTACTATGACTTGTTATATTTCATTTAATTATTGGTTTTCTAATTAGTCAATTTGTTTTGTCTTTCTAAAAAGGCACGATATGAATAGTATAAAAATTGATATAAATGATTTTTTTATATGAATTAATATTTTATTAAATGATATAATAGTCCTAAAAGTCTATGATTTGGCCAAATGAAATATATTATATTAATAATGTCATTAATCGTCTATTTTGAGTTTTTGGAATTTTATAGTAACTATAGTAACAATATATTATAAAAAAACAAGAAGACATGGTTAGAGTTAATTTATTTAACTAAGGGTAAAATCTAAAAGATAAAGTTACATTTTTACCTAAACATTTCAAAAACCCATTGGATAAAAATCTTTTGACCAATAGTCGTCTCATATTCAAAATATATCACTTTATTATTATTATAACTCTAAAGTTAGTTAATAATTAAATAATGTTTCAAAACATTCCTAAAGTGCCCCTCCTCCCTCTTATAAAAGCAAACCAAATATACCCCATTACACACACCTCTCAATCCCCTTTTATCATCAAAACTATGCTCCAATACGTTCCCAACATTCCTCCTTTCCTCCTAGAAGCCTTCCCCTAGGCATAAAGAAATTCAATAAATCCCTTTGGCTCAAATCAAAAGAGGTAACCCGATTAGAGGAAGAATAAGAAGCATATGTGACAATTCAGAATCAATGTAAGGAAATTTGTCTCAATATCCATTCATTGAGGAATGTATTGATAATATATACTTCATTATTTTACACAGTTTATAATAAAACCCTATGACTTTTACTATCATTCAAATGGAATCTTTTTTTCTACGAAGCATTTTACTAAACAGAAAAAGAATTGTTTTTAATGTATGTGGCGACAATGACCTCCCTACCTCCTTAATAGTTATTTGATTTCTCTAAAAGACATAATGTATTAAAATGAAAAGTAGTTCTTTATTACCTTTTTGGATGTTATGGTATTGAAAATTGTTTTTGAAATGGATTGAGTAATTCAATGTCTTTAAATGATTTCCTGTGATTGCAACAGAAATGTTATTAGCGAAGTGTGGATATTTTCAATATTTTATATTTTATGGTAATTGGAAATTTGATTGGTGGTTACATAATAAAACAATGATAGATGGTTACATGATAAACCAAATGATGTGTGGTTCCATTAAAAACCAAGGATGGGTGGTTATGTTATAACATCCAATGCATTGGGAATGGAAGTCAACTGTATGGAAATTATATTTAGTGATTTGTGTGGAATTATATTGTATGGTTATTCCATTTAAATATGTTTTTGTCCCAGGATACCCTTATATTTTATATGTTTCTTTATATGGGATGCATGGTAATATTTTGGATATAAAAAGTGTTAACAATGAGCTTATATTCAGTGAAGTGTTTTTGATACTTCTTAATGGTAAAAGGTATTAAATTATGATAAAGTATTCATGGTTTACTTCTTTTTTTGAAAAACTTATAGTTTTCCTTCTTTATATATCCCTTACTGAGATTTTTATACTCATAACATGTTTTTAAATGTTTTTAATAGGACATAAAGATGAATACAGTTAAATATGGGATCAAGGAAAAGTCATGCAGTTTAAATCATGGAACTAAACATGTCTCTTTTTTTAAGAGTTTTTGTATTATGAAAAAAATTGATATTGAGTATAAGTGTCTACCTATAATATTCAAGTTGTTGTGTATAAGTTATGACCTCATTCCCTAAATATATAAACCTGAAAAAATCCTTAATGTTAATTATTAACTAAATTAAATATTACGTAATGTTTAAGGTTGGGTCTTTACAATCCTTCCCTAGAAAAATATTATATTTTAGACTTCGATATTGCAATAATTTTCCCACTATAATAATTTTTAGGTAATACATTGATATCCTCTCTAACCAAAATATTATATCTATGTTAACCAATGATATTACAACCATGTTTTTTGTTTTGGAACCTCCATGAACCTTAATATAGATATTACAATATACATATGCTTCTATAATACTTCCAAAAGTATTTTAAACATAAAAATAACTACATAGTTCGTTGTGGATGAGTCAATATTCGTAAAAAGTTCTTGAGATATAAAATATATGATAGATAAAGAATCAAATAATTTATTAGCTAATATTGAGTTTATGATCAAATTACCTGCTAAAAAATCATTTGGAACCTCTACTTATATGGTTGTGATACAATATTATTAGCCTTTCTCATATAGAATCTTCTAGAGTAGGCTATATTTCTGCATGGGTAATTTATTTCAACTATATCCAATATCATTATAATTGAATAATTTTATATTTTTAGATTTTATCTGTCCCTTGAACTTTTCATATAGATAGAGTTTTTCTCCTCACTTGTAAAAAACATTTAATCCATTTTTACATTCCCAATGGTATTTCATCCCACAATTACTTCATATATTAAATTCTACATCTCGATCCATCTCATTTTCGAAATTAATTTCCAATTAGATGTCATTCTCTTTCATCTACACATTAGTCCATTTGAATGTAAAATTCATAGAGAAATTCATCTCAATCTTTATTTAACTATTCACTATCCACTCATATGATGGAAATATTTGAGAGACCAAGGAACTTTAATTTTCTATCTTCTACCCCTAAAAATGTGATTAATATTTATCTTAATATTATATATAAATAATGAAGTATGTATTTATAACATTTTAATGCAACCCTGGTACTCAGTAACTGTATCCTCTTCTTTTTTATTATATTTTGGAATTTTTTTTCAATGTCAACTTTTTCCACAAGAGGAAAGTAATTTTCAGTGAATATCACCTTATAATACATTCATTCCATATTATTAATCACCTCACCCTTTTATGGGTTTTGAATAAAATTCCACAATTATTTAGTATCTCCCTTTAGAAGATATAGGACCAAGATATCCTTGTACATTTTGCTACATCTCAAACAAAATATTACCTTATTTGGAGACTAGATCCTTTTTTTTCTATTAAAAAATTCATGGATCCACTAAAGGATAGAGTTTATTTACTCATAAATCGGTCCAATGTTTTAAATCATTTTTAGTAACACGTTGTTCTAAATTTGAATGTTAGTTGAACATAGCATGAGTTAAATACCCTAATATACTCATAATGATTTAGATACAACACCATCTTCATAGATCTGACCAATAGGTAAATATCCAAACTAATTACAAGTGTTTACAAGGTCTTTATTTAATCTATTATGTGAAATTTATAAATAATGATATATACTTAAATTTATAATGAGTAATACAGTGAATTATAAATGATATTATATATTTCCATTGAATTTATTACAAATTTATTCCATGTAATCTTGACATATTTCAAGAACGACTTATGGGTTTACCCTAGGGATATGTTATCTTGATATGTTCCTTTAAATCCATTTAAAATGGTTTATTATAAATTGGGCCTCATACCAATCAAAACAAACCAACTCACCAAACCCATAACTAGAGGTTATTTCATTAAATTCATAAAAAATAATATATCACATATTATAATAGATTAAAAGTCTCAGAAACAAGATGTTTATCAATACTAACCCCAATTTCCCAAAACTGTGCATACATTGTAATATTACAATAAGATAGAATGATTCAGATCCCAAAGGACTCAATAGATTATTAGTCTTAGAAAACTAGATACATATATGAATCCCACATTAAATTTCAGTACACAAATTACAACATACTTTTTTCCAAAATTTCATTATTTCATCTAGTATAATGTTTAATATATTTCTTACTATACTTCATAGATTAATGGGACAGGATAAAAAATAAAGGTGACCTAAAAATATCAATAAGCCTTAAGTAAATCAGAATCTATCATTAATCAATGAGCATAATGAATATGGAATGGGAGATAACTGAACATACAAACCATGTTGTCAATAAATTATGAATAAATTCCATCCAGAGATTATATTAATATGGAAATATCATGGATAATAAAAAGATAGAATGGTAAATAATTGAATAAAACATGGATTTAATAAGTTACATGTATATTAGAAGCGGATATGTTTTCGAAAATATGGAATTTTAAATAGCTAAAAACATATTCCATTTAAACAATAAACATAGAATGAAATGAATCCAATGATAATGTCATTGATAAAATATAATGGATAATAATAACAAAAATATTAATGAATTCAAATCATAATGTTTGGATTCTATAATATCAGGAATCATGATACCTCAACTATCAATACATTTAACAAGATGGTTTAAAACTATGGGCTACAAACACATTTGGTTTAGCTAAAAATATTTATGCTAGATTTTATATTCGCCTCATGAGACTATAGATGCGTCTAGGTGATACCTATAACCAAACCCCACATGTGTCTTTAATGTCCAAATAATTCATAATATATTGAATAAATAATTTAATTCATATTCAATTTTCCTTTTCGTCAAAATTTTTTATTGAGTCATGAATTTGAATTTATTAAATTTAACATAATGAAAAAAAAGACATTCAATGTAGAATATTTTATTGGTAAATGGTAAAATATTCAAACAATAAATTTAATAATGATAAACAATATGTATATTAATTGGAAATTTAATTTCTAATGATCAGAGGAATGTTAACATTTCAATGGAATGTTATTAGCTAAAAATATAAATCAAAGAAGTTAATTTCAATACTATCCTTGGTCAAAATAATAATAAACCATCAAGAGGGAGAATAAATATTGAATCAGCATTTCATATCCACAGGTTAATATATTAAAAATTATGTGTTTTCGTAATTTAAAAATATAAATACCATAAAATATATTTATAAACATTCTTGGGAAAAACATTTAATTTTAAAATCACTTCTCAAAACATAAAACCTTATGAAGATAATATTATTTAGATATCAATTTTTAAAAATTTAAATGTCTATATTATTATGAAATTTATTTAGATAAAAATAATGTTTTAAAATTTTAATGTTAACTTCAAAGAAATGAAGGACACGTCTATGAGTTTTTTCATACATCTTTTGCATGTTAAAAAGAATATTCCATCTTAGTTGTAAAATGGTTTTTAATGTTCCTTATTTGGAATGTGATAATATAATTCCTTTGATTTTTCTAAAACAAATTGTTAAATATTTATTTAGTAATACTTTTTATTAATTTTAAGAAATATTTTTTCAAACATTTTTAGAAATCATTGTTTCGGAAGTAAATAGATTTTCGACTGACTAAAGAAATGAATATGGATGTTTAGAAGAACATTTGATCGACTATTTTTAGTACCACAAAGTTGAAAATGGTACTATTACATTAAAATATCATGAATAAATAAAGGAGAATAAAATTAATTTTTTTATTTGGATAATACTCAAATAATTTCCTTCAAATTAAATCCAATAGTAAATAATCTAGATTAGAATAAGATTATGAAATAATCCCTTAAAATGATCAAAACGTTGAAGTGAGAACTAAACAATGAATATATTGTGTGTATATACATTAAATAAAAAATGGATATAAAGTAATATATAGTCAAAAAAAATTACATGTAGGATCTTATAATTTCAATGATGATGAATAGGTAATATAACCCATAAAAAGAAAATTGTGTTATGAAAATTTTAGCACTTAGTAACTTTTATGTCAAATCCTCTTGGACGAAATAACACAAATTGAATCTTAAAATAAAATTAATTATGAATGAATCACAACATTACATATAAAAGTGGCTTTATAAAAACATTATGAAATAAATTGGTAGGTGACAAAAAAATGTGCCTCAATGAATGGAAATTGAGTCAGAATCCATTACCTCACACTTTCCTTTGGATTAATGTGATTTAACCTATTTTATGGTGATGTTAAACATTTTATTAACTTATAAAATATCTATATTAATATTTATAATATCATTTATAAATCTTTGATAACATTTTATCTCATGTTTGTTAATAATCATTCATTATTTTCATTTTGTTATTGTTAATTTCTTTTTTTCTTTATAATCTATGTTTTATAATGAATGATCTAGTTGTGAAGAATAGTATATAGTTATATCATCTATAAAATAATTATCATTAAATAATTATCATATTTATATATAAATTATAATTTTAATACTAATCAAAAAATATTCTTTTGAAAAATTAAGTATATCGCGATAATGGTGATTGTAGGTCATATGTACAGATTAGTAATGTTTTCATTTCTAAATGATCATTATCTAAAGTAGGTAAGTAATATTTTTCATTACATTGATATAATAATATCATATATTTAAAATTATATACTTATATTTTTCATCCATGTGGTTTGGGGATGAGAATTGAGTCACATTAGTTGTTAAAGGTAGTGGTCTGCATATACATGAAAAATGTTATCACCTTTAGCTGAGTGAAAAGGAATGAAAGAAAATGATATATTATATTTTAAAAATGATAAATATTTCAACAATATAATAATGGTTTCATTTATACCACTGAAAATCATTGAATTTATCTGTATCACTTTCCATGTTAAGAATAAGTGAACGATGAATCACATCGTTTCACGAAGCGGTTGTCCTCTGTACAAACGAGTGACGTTTTCATGTCACAAATAAAATTGTAAATAAAAAATATATATTTAGGATACAATTTCTATAGTGGAGAAATTATTTTATAAATATCATATATATAATTTTTATCTATTATCATATAAAACTTTCAAATGTGGTAGTGGGGAAAAGATTGACATCGGTTCCCAAGGTGGTAGTCCACTATACACAAGAAATATGATTTCATAACCCATTGGATAAAATTTTATATCATTGTTTCAGATGAATTTTTTTAAAAATAATGATATTTTATGGATTATAATTTTGTTATTATATAAGCATGTTTTAAAATAAAATTATATAGGTGGAGGAAGAAATAAAATAGAAACACTTTTTGAAAAACAATTACCCCTTATTTAGCTAACATATTTATGTTTTTGCCAAAAACAATCTTCTGTGGATTCTATACCAAAATAATTCTTCTATTATGAAATTATGGATGTTGGGACATAATTTTGGATGTTATTTTTTCAAAAAAAAAGATTTGAATGTTTTAATAAGAGAGGATAGGGTGTGTCCTTGTATAAGTTATGTGAGTGGATCTCATGTAATTCATTAAAAATATTAAATAATACCTAAATTTTTAAAATGATGAAAGTCTAAAAAATAGTCCATTATAAATCCAAGATGTTTTAAGATTAAC
>CAUJRU010002290.1:0-84057 GCA_963277665.1 Viscum album
CGAATTTTATCATCTCCATATTCATTAAATAGTAGATCTTTTAGTGATATGCTAAGACGAGGACACTTGAATTTTTGTATATGTGTATTGATCCAAGAAAGGAATGGGGTAAAGGATATGTTGGTACAAAAAAGTTTTCAACACCCAAAAAAGTGGTGTACAGTGTCAATTTTTCATGATTAACACTATATTATATTATTTATTAAACAAATAATAAATTTGTAATATATTTTAAAATAAAATATTTTTTTAAATGAAATTATATTTGTCCTATACAAAAAAATGATTATTGTGTCTCTCTAAAAAATGACAAAACAATATATTTTTTTAAAAAAATAATTATTTGAATAAAGTAAACAAATTTTATTTAATATTTATAAATGCATATAATTTTTTAAAAAATTTAAAATAATTACGAGTATTGTGTTTTAAAACCAATTCTATTTTCATATGAAAAAAAATTTATTTTTATTAAAAAAATTGTGTTAGATCTTATAAAAAGTATTTAAAAATAACTATGTGATAAAAAAATATATTTTTGAATCATTTAGGGAAAAATTACTATATTTTATTTGATATTTTAAAATCCATACATGTTTTTTTAAATGAGTAAGAAAATATTGAGTTTATTTTATTATAAAAATAATTATTTTTCTAAATAAAGGGAAATTTTTATGTAAAAAACAATCTATACAAATTAAAAGACATAATAATTTATTTTAAAAAAATATATATTTTAATCATTTGAATAATATTCATAGATTTTATTTAATATTTTAAAATACATGAAATTTTTTTAAATGTATAAAAAATATTTATTTTTGAGATGAATTAAATTGTTTTTTAACAAAATTACACAATGCTATTTTTTATATTTAAATAATATAGTATTTTTATTAATTATGATAATAAAAAATATTTGATTTAAAAAATATATATATATTATTTATTTAAGAAAAAAATAAATTTTGTTCTTTAAACCTGAACTTTTTTTAATGGTGTCATAAATATTTTTTTAAGATTAAATTTTATTTCTAGTGCAAGTTTTAGTGGAATCCCTAATGGAAATTTCACTAGAATTTTTCATGAAATTTACAATGAAATTTCCAGTAAATGTTTCAATTGAAACTTTCCAGTGGAAGTTGATGTCACGACTCAACCCACTAGGGACTTCCTGGCTGGAAATAAGCTGAGTGTCATACCACAAGCCTTCCTACAATAGGCTAGGGGCTGGAAAAAAGCACAGAGTAGGCATGTCCACACTTAGGTGGCCTTAACCTAAGGTGCCTGTATGCACGCACACATCTCCAAATGCCCATAAAATGTGGAAAGATAAATAAATCTATTAATAATGCATACTTACTTCTAAATCTCTCAATCAAAGTATCACAATAATACTGGAAAGTATAAAGGGCCAAATACAAGCCAACAAAAATTGGAAAAGAAGTCCATCCTGCTAGGAGGAGGGGACTGTAGTCAAATGCGATACCTAGTATGAACCCCGGTCTGTATAGCCTAACTATGACCCATATACTCCTGGTCCTCTAAGGACCACATTGAACGATCTATCATTACATGACATGACATGTGTGGGAAGAGCCTATAAAGAGGTGAGTGTAACAATACCAAGTAGGATACCCTTAAATCACTAAACATATAGAATCAAGAGAGTAGTTAACTCATAACAAGGGCATGTCAATCCTAATATGAGACATATAATAATAACATCCAAATATACTCTATGACAACCCTTCTTTTATTACAAACTTAAAAATGATTTATTACATAAAACTTCACTTGACACAACAAAGAAGATTGATAGGTTTAGTGTCTTTGGGGATTAGGATCATTACATAAAAACTTAAAACATGAAATACAACATCTTTATTGAAAACTTCCTTTACATGACCACTACATTCCCTCGTACTTAGCATTGCATGGGATAACCTGAGGACATGCATAAGAAAAGGGTGAGCTATAAATCCCAGTAAGGGAATACACATGGAATAACATGAGGAGTACAATACATGTTATACATTAGGCATATCAATAGAGCACAAGAGAAACATGAACATAAAGTCATGATAAAGCGTGATAATCATAACATGGAAATGTGGCAACAACACTTAACATGGAATTATCATGAGCCAAGGCTCGTTGCACATGGAGCATGAGTAAATCCTCATTGCACATGAAGCATGAGTAAACCCTCATTTCACTTGAATTATAATGATTCAACACTCATTGCACATGACGTATCATAACACTATACTTTACCCAATGCATTGGAGCGCTATAAGGGCACACCCTTCTTAAACATTTCATTTCATGCATAAGTGTGCCACATTGATCATAAAACATGGATTCATAAAACATAATATTGTATTACATGATAATGAAATGTGGAATTAATACATTAAAATTTATAATCAATAAGTAAATGTGCATAAATTTGAATACCCTTGATGGAGAAATGGGCATGGTATTCACTACACAATGGCATTAGCTTAGAAAATCGGTGCGATTTCGGCAGCGTAACGGCGTGACATAAGAATTCATAAAAACGGTTGATGAGATAGAAAGGGGTTACTCATCATATTTACAAGTAATTTATAGTAATTAGGTCATATAGATACATGTCCCAACAATTTTAATGGAATTTAGATTCATGATACAAAAGTAATTCTTGAATGTAAATGAGGAGAGAGAAGTTCCTTTCAGAATTTCAGCATAGTAACGGGTGTACATGGGATGGATTTAATGAGAGAGAAAGGGGTCTCCCATCATTCAAACATAAAGAGGGAAGTATGAGGGAGGTTAGAAACCATACTCCAACATTCTTAATTGAAATTAAATGGGCAAAACAACTTAAAGAAAACTGGATAAAAATGAGAAAGGAAGAAAAAACTCTTACTTGGAAGTGTGCTTCCAAAGGCTTGAGAGAGGCTTGATAGAGGCTTGAGAGAGGCTTCTTGGGAGCTTGGGGCACCTTGGGAGGATTATAGAGAGAGTAGGGAAGAGTTTGTACGAACTCCAAGGGCTTTGAGTGAGGAGGAAGTGGGAGCTTGGGTGGGTTTATATATGAAAGGTGAGGGAATTCTTTATTATTTAGGTTTGGGAACCCTTATATTAAATTAATCCAAACCACAAACCAGCCCATGGTTTTTAGAAAAGGGAGGAGTAAAACAATATTTTATAAGGCCAAAGTCTGAAATTCTTAAAATAATAGGGTTTCTTATGTGGAGGTGAGTCACGCTCCCATGGAAATTAATTTAAAAAGACAAGGTGTTTAATAAGTCTTGAGGGGTCCATTAATGCTTTGAAAAGTCAGACAAACATACCCAAAATCACATTATTTTAATGGTAAAACATATATTGTCCGAACATAAAGCTTATAGTATTTTATTACATCACTATTGGGTCATTATGATGTCATAAAATACATTATATATTTAAACGGTATTTAATTTTTACCCAAAAAATCGACTGTCTTAGAAAATTATGAAAAATTAACTATTGGATAATTTTGCCATCCTGATTCCAGAAATATCATTTATTTTATCTAAATAATTTTCTAAATATGTTAATTTTAACTTTTAAAATAAAAACCTACATTTATCGAAAATTCACGGGTTTTGACAGAAATTGATTTCAAACCTTAATAAAAATTATAATTGTATTCATAAAATTATAAGATCATTTATATTTAATAAAAATTATTTTAATAATAATAATAATATTTTATTACAATATCATTTAATTCAAAAAATCCATTAATTTAATAAAATAGAATTCTTAATTAAATAATAACTAAAAAGACTATTTGTACTTTAAAAACTATTTACAATGTATCCATAATGACAAGAAAGTATATACATTAGTATATACAAAAAAAATAATGTACATGAACATAGTACTATCGATTTGTTACATAACCCCTTAAAATAGTCTCATAAGACCTAAGGGTAAGGTGTGCGATGGTGACAGACTCTTGGGGTGGCTCGGATAACATCGCTCGAGTGGTAATATCTATCAACTTCCAATTTTCATGTAGATGGTTCCATTCGAGCTTGACATGATGAATCTCATCTTGGGATTGGTCAAGAGTGAATCCCAAGGACGCCACCTCTTTTTCGAGCTTCGAAAAATGGGCTTCGTATGGAGCAATTCTACTAGACGAGACCATCGCTTCTTTTGTCTGAGTAAATTAGATTTGTTAAATCCCTATATTTATACTAATAATGTGATCACTGTTCAATGGCTATATTAGCAACGGTAAAAATTCTTAACATAAAACCAAAGAAGTTGACATTTTATATAAACATTTTACATAAAGAGACATTTAATTAGATTAAGAGGGATTTTCCATTAATGAAACTTTGGGTCGTTACAATATTCCGCCCTTAAGAAATTTCACCCTCAAAATTTTACTTTTCCCATACTAAAACAGATGTGGGTAACACAGTTTTATCATTTCCTCTGATTCCCAAGTCGCTTCTTCAAACTTGTGGTTTCTCCAAAAAACCTTGACGAGGGGCATTGTATTATTTTGTAGAATGTTTTCTCTACGATCTAAGATCTTCACTGGTTTCTCCTCATAAGAAAGATCATCCTCCAACTGTACCACCCTAGAAGAGAGTACATGTGAAGGGTCCATTATATACTTCCTTAAGAGGGATACATGAAATACATCATGTACTTTGGCCATGGTAGGTGGAAGAGCTAGTCGATAGGCCACAACCCCGACATGACCAAGAACCTCAAAGGGGCCGATGTACCTTGGACTTAACTTCCCTTTCTTTCCAAACCTCATGACCTTCTTCCATGGAAATATGCATAGAAAAACCATGTATCCAACTTTAAACTCAAGGTCTCGTCGACGGTTATCTGCATAACTCTTATTTCGTCTATGTTCTGTCTTGATATTATGTTGAATGGTTTTCACATTCTCCACCATTTCCTCGACCATTTATGGTCCAAGAAGCTTACGTTCACCAACCTCATCCCAACACGCCGGTGTTCTGCACCTTTTCCCACAAAGTGCTTCATATGGTGTCATTTGTATGCTCGAGTGGAAACTGTTATTATAAGAGAACTCAACCAGATGAATATGTTGATCTAATCCTCCTTTAAAGTCCATTGAGCATGTTCTCAACATGTCCTCATGTGTTTGGATAGTCCGCTCGGATTGGCCATCAGTTTGAGGATGATAGGTCGTACTGAAGTTCAGTTCAGTATTCAGAGCATGTTGAAGACTCCTCCAAAACTTAGAGGTGAATCTTGGATCTCGGTCAGACACAATAGATAGTGGTACTCCATGTAACCTTACAACTTCCCTGATATATATCTATTCCAGTTGATCCAAATAGAAATCCTCCCGAATAGAAATAAAGTGTGCAGTCTTTGTAAGACGATCCACAACAACCCAGATTTCATTGTTGCCTTTGGATGTCCTTGGAATTCCGGTGACAAAGTCCATGGTGATGTTCTCCCATTTCCATTCTGGTATGGGCAATGGTTGCATCATCCCCTTATACTTCTGCCTCTCTACCTTCACTTTCTGACACACCAGGCACTTTGATGTATATTTAGCGATCTCCTTCTTCATATTATCTCACCAAAAGTTTTCTCAGAGATCTCGATACATCTTTGTGCTCCCTAGGTGAATAGAGAAATTTGAACTATGTGCATCATCCAAAAGTTCCTTCTTCATCTTTGGACTCGATGGAATACATAGTCTTTTCCCAAATCGCACAATTCCTTCTTCATTAACATTAAACTCCGAGGATTTCCCTTTTTTGATAGCTTCCACTTTCTATTGAATTCCCACATCATACTTTTGAGAAACCTTTAACCTTTCCAAAAGAGATGGTTGAGAAATCATTTTTGAAAGAATTGATTATGTTCCCTTCTTTATGATTCTCATGTCCATCTTCATCAATTCTAAGAAGATTGGATCCTTCTCAATTCGCATCATTGATAGAATCGCTGGGTCCTTTCTACTTAGGGAATCTTCCACCTTGTTCTCTTTCTTAGGGTGGTAATGTATTGAACAGTTATAATACTTGATGAGCTCTATCCATATTCTCTGGTGCATATTAAGCTCTTTCTATGTGAATATGTATTTAAGACTCTTGTGGTCAGTATATATATCACATTTCTCCCCATAGAGATAATGCCGCCAGATTTTTAAGGCAAAGGTCATAGCTGCCAACTCTAGATAATGTGTTGGATAGTTTTGCTCATGGATTTTCAACTGCCTTGAGGCATAGGATATCACTTTATCATTATGCATCAGCACACAGCCTAATCCCTTCTTTAAAGCATCACTTAATACCACAAAAAGTTCCCCACTTGTGGGTAAAGTCAGCACGGGCGCAATTATAAGCCTCCTTTTCAACTCCTTAAAAATATTTCTTCGCATTCATCACTCCAAGCAAACTTTACTCCTTTTTGAGTTAGCTTGGTAAGAGGGTTGGACAATCGTGAGAAATTTATCATAAATCGTCAATAATATCCAGATAACCCCAAGAAGCTACGGATATCCGTTACCGATGTTGGACTCGGACATCCCTCAATTGCATCTGTTTTGGAGGGGTCCACAGATATCCCATTGCTTGTGATGATATGGCCCAATAATGAGACCTCCTTCAACTAGAACTCACACTTTCTGTACTTTTCATAGAGCTTATACTTGCGCAAAGTCTCTAGTACAGTTCTTAAATGCTCCTCATGATCCTCCTTGGTTTTGGAGTATATTAGAATATCATCTATAAAGACTACCACAAATTTGTCGAGGTAATCTCTAAAGACCTTATTCATTATTTCCATGAAGATTTCTGGAGCATTAGTGAGTCCAAAAGGCATTACTATGTATTCATAGTGCCCATATCTTGTGTTAAAAGAAGTCTTGGGATATCTTCCTTCTTCACCTTTACTTGATAATATCCCGACTGCAAGTCCACCTTGGAGAAGTATTATGCTCCACGTAGCTGATCGAACAAGTCATCAATTTGTGGGAGGGGATACTTGTTCTTTATCGTTATTTTGTTGAGTTCACGATAATCGATGCAAAGCCGCATTGACCCATCCTTCTTCATGACGAAGAGGACTGGTGCACCCCATGGTGAAGCACTTGGGCGTATAAACCCTTTATACAGATTCTCCTGTAGTTTTTTCTTTAGATCTTCAAGTTCCACGACATATATTCTATATGGATTCTTGGATATTGGTAAAGTCTCGGGTATAAGTTCAATTGAGAATTCAACATCTCTTCTAGGAGGAAGACCAGGCAGTTCCTCGAGAAACACTTCTGTGAATTCCCTCACAATAGGAATTTCTTCAAAGATGGTTTCTTCCTTGGACTCAATCATCTGATCCAGATACGTGTGCTCCTAGGGCAGTAATATCCATGCTTGAGATGATGGAGAAAAATTATATTCATCTTCCTCCTTACACATGTAAAGAATCGGGGGTCGATTCTCCATATGGAGTGTGATTTCCCTCTCCCAACAATTTATGTTGGCTCTATATAAGGAAAGTCAATCCATGCCAAGAATTTCATCAAATTTCACCAGAGGGAGTATAACGAGGTTTGCTGGGAAATTCAATCCACAGATTATAACAAGGGAGGACTTATATTAATGGGATGAAATGATCGCCATGTTTTCCGTACTCACCGACATATTCACTTCAATGATTTCTGGTGGTGTTGAGATTGTTCTACTAAAATTTTGAGATATAAAAGAATGTGTAGAACCTGAATCAAAAAGTAAGTTCACTATTCTTAAATGAATAACTAGCGTACCTGTCACCACTTTGTTTTGGGGGTTCACTTAGGAAGAAGTGATGGAAAAATCTCTTCCTTACTGCCTTGGAGGTTGTTGGTTACCTCCGAAAACCCTTGGATTAGGGCACTGATTTGCAGAATTCCCCAGTTCTTTGCATTTGTAGCATTGAAAAATGCGTTGAGGTTCGAACGGAGAGTTCCTCTCCTCTATCGCAGTCGCGGGTCTTTCTTTCTAACAGTTAACAGCTAGGTACCCTTCTCTTCCATACCTAAAGCATTTCCTTGTCCCCTTAAGGCAATTTCCAGGGTGCTTCTTTCCGCACTTTTGGCAAGAGGGGTGCTAGATCTTCTTAGCACCATTGGATTTATCCATCGGACCACCATCATTGAAGTCCACCTTACTCTTCTTATCCCATTGATACCCCTGTGATTCCCTAATCTCCATTTCAACCTTGAGGGCACATTGGACAATTTCCTCATAGTTGTTGAAGTCACGGATTGCTAATGTTTTCCACAGGCTAGGCTTCAGCCCACCAAAGAAGTGGTCAACCTTGCATTTGGGGGTAACGACAAAGCCAAAAGCGTATCGTGCAATCCTTGTGAAGTTTTACTTGTAGGATCCAATAGATTCTTTGTCTTTTTTCTTGAGGGAATGGAAGTCCCTTTCCATCTTAAGACGGAGGGTGCGTGGAAAATATTTATCGAAAAACATATTTCAGAAATCCTTCCATTCCAATGCCTCGATCTCCTCCTCAGGCTTCGTATTTTTTATCAATGTCCACCATTGATCAGCTTCACCCTTCATACAATAAGCCGCAAGGAGAACCTTCTCTTTTTCAGAACCTTGAAGGATGGAGAAGATCTTTTCAATGGAGTTGATCTATTGTTCAGCGATCGTGGGATCGGATGATCCACTAAAAGTAGGAGGCCTTTGTCTCATGAAGCTCTCAATAGCGACTTGTTCTTTCTTGGGGGGGGGGGGGGGGGTTGAACGTTCCTCTTGACCCGTGTTTCTATTCAAAGCTTGAGTTAGCTGAGAGAGAATCATGACAAAGTTTGTGATTCCCTCTCCCATTGGATTGGGCATCTAATTAGTACAGTCATCACACTGACCTTCACAACGTTTGTTAGCCCGAGTCCTCCTATTACCAGCCATTGGCTGGAATAAAAGGAAAGTTAGGGGTAACACATAAAGGGTAATCCAAAGACAAAAGTTGATGACTTATAAATAAACTTTTATTTCCATAACTCATGAGTCTATAGGCTTCAATATAGGATTTTCATTATCTACTTTCCAACATATATTCTTACGGTAATTTTTTTTAATTCCCTTAATAAGGGATCATACAATGCTTGTGAATTTATCAAAACATATCCCCCGGGAGTGTCGTAACCAAGAGTGCAGCAAGGCCTGTTTTTGTGCACCAGTTCACATTTGATTCTATCTCAAAGTGGTGTTTTCGGGTTTTTCCCCTAAGATACATTTGTGCCAGAGCCGCCTCTACCTTCTCGTATCTAGACAGGGATGTATTTGTTTGATAAACCACTTACTCAGTACTTACCAAAACTTAGGGATGTTTTTATTATACTTAGTCTTGTCTCTAAGTCTTTACTAGGGTTTTCTAATCCTAATCCCAAAAATAACTAAACCTACCCTCTGATACCAACTATGACAACCCTGATTTTATTAAAAACTTAAACATGATTTATTACATAAAAATTCACTTGATACAACAAATAAGATTGAGAGTTTTAGTGTCTTTGGGGATTAGGATCATTACATAAAAACATAAAACATGAAATACAACATCTTTATTGAAAACTTCTTTTACATGACCACTACATTCCCTCATACTTAGCATTGCATGGGATAACCTGAGGACATGCATAAGAAAAGGATGAGCTATAAAGCCCAGTAAGGGAATACACATGGAATAACATGAGGAGTACAATACATGTTAGATATTAGGCATATCAATAGAGAACAAGAGAAACATGAACATAAAGGCATGATAAAGCGTGATAATCATAACATGGAAATGTGGAAACAACACTTAACATGGAATTAGAATGAGCCAAGGCTCATTGCACATGGATCGTGAGTAAATCCTCATTGCACATGAAGCACGAGTAAACCCTTGTTGCACTTGAATTAGCATGAGTCAACACTCTTTGCACATGACGTGTCATGATACTATACTTTACCCAATGCATTAGAGCGCTATAAGGGCGCACCCTTCTTAAACATTTCATTTCATGCATAAGTGTGCCACATGGATAATAAAACATGGATTCATAAAACATAATCATTTATTCAATGATAAAGTAATGTGTAATTCCTACATGAAACTTTATAATCAGTAAGTAAATGTGCATAAATGTGAATACCCTTGATGGAGAAATGGGCATGGTATTCACTACACAATGGCATTGGCTTAGAAAATCGATGCAATTTCGGCAGCATAACGGCGTGACATAAGAATTCATAAAAACGGTTGATGAGAGATAAAGGGGTTCCTCATCATATTTACATGTAATGGATAGTAAGGAGGTCATATCAATACATCTCCCAACAATTTTAATTAAATTTAGATTCATGACACTAAATTATTTCTTGAATGTAAATGAGGAGAGAGAAGTTCCTTTCGGAATTTTGGCATAGTAACGGGTGTACATGGGAGGCATTTAATGTGAGAGAAAGGGGTCTCCCAACATTCAAACATAAAGAGGGCAGAATGAGGGAGGTTCGAAACCATACCCCAACATTCATAATTGAAATTAAATGGGAAAAACAACTTAAAGAAAACTAGACAAAAATGAGAAAGGAAGAAAAAACCATTACTTGGAAGTGTGCTTCCAAAGGCTTGAGAGAGGCTTGAGAGAGGCTTCTTGGTAACTTGGGGCACCTTGGGAGGATTCTAGAGAGAGTAGGGAAGAGGTTGGACGAACTCTAAGGGCTTTGAGTGAGGAGGAAGTGGGAGCTTGGGTGGGTTTATATAGGAAAGGTGAGGGAATTATTTATTATTTAGGTTCGGGACCCCTTATATTAAATTAATCCAAACCACAAACCAGCCCATGGTTTTTGGAAAAGTGAAGAGGAAAAAAATATTTTATAAGGCCAAAGTCCGAACTTCTTAAAATAATAGGGTTGTGTATGTGGAGGTGAGTCAAACTCCCATGGAAATTAATTTAAAAATACAAGGTGTTTAATAAGTCTTGAGGGGTCCATTAATGCTTTGAAAAGTAATTCAAACAAACCCAAAATCACATTATTTTAATGGTAAAACATATATTGTCCGAACATAAATCTTATAGTATTTTATTACATCACTATTGGGTCATTATGATGTCATAAAACACATTATATATTTAAACGGTATTTAATTTTTACCCAAAAATTTGACTCTCAGAAAATTATGAAAAATTCTCCGTTGGATAATTTCGATGTCCTGATTCCAGAAATAACATTTATTTTATCCAAATAATTTTTTACATATGTTAATTTTTACTTTTTAAATAAAAATCGACATTTATCGAAAATTCACGGGTTTTGACAGAAATGGCTTTCAAACCTTAATAAAAATTATAATTGCATTCATAAAATTATAAGATCATTTATATTTAATAAAAATTAATTTAATAATAATAATAATATTTTATTAAAATATTATTTAATTCAAAAAAATCTTTTAATTTAATAAAATAGAATTCTTAATTAAATAATAACTAAAAAGACTATTTGTACTTTAAAAACTATTTACAATGTATCCATAATGACAAGAAAGTATATACATTATTATATACAAAAAAATAACATACATGAACATAGTACTATATATTTGTTACATAACCCCTTAAAACAGCCGCATAAGACCTAAGGGTAAGGTGTGCGATGGTGACAGACTCTTGGGGTGGCTCGGAAAACATCGCTTGAGTGGTAATCTCTATCAACTTCCACTTTTCATGTAGACGGTCCCATTCGAGCTTGACATGATGAAGCTCAGATTAGGCTTGGTCAAGAGCGAAGCCCAAGGACGCCACCTCTTTTCCGAGCTCCGACAAATGGGCTTCGTATGGAGCAATTCTACTGGATGAGGCCATCGCTTCTTTTGTATGAGTAAATTGGATTTGATAAAGCCCTATATTTATACTAATCATGTGATAACTGTTCAACGGATATATTAGAAATGGTCAAAATTATTAACATAAAACTAAAGAAATTGACATTTTATATAAACATTTTACATAAAGAGACATTTAATTAGATCAAGAGGGATTTTCCATTAATGAAACTTTGGGTCGTTACATACTCACAATAGACATTGAGTCTTAGGGTAAAGTTACAAATGAATAGACAACCTAGGATTCTTCTAGAGATTACAAGATAGTGCTCATCTGGGTATAGCTCACCCCACAAGTTAGGTAACACTAGTGTTTCTCATTCAAGAGGTCATGCTCATCAAGTCCCACTTGGTGGAAGTACGTACTAGAAATCAGATTAGATTGATACACAAATATAGGATCACACCCAAGGCCATGGGGGACACCTCAAGACCTACTGGATTAACCCATTAAGTTGGTGATCAATGCATATGTATGTTAGTCACACTGATACCTCAAACCCCACCTAGGGAAAAAGATATGATAGAGGATCCCACCCTGGGAATCAAGATGGATTCCTACAAATCTATCCGATACTAATCCCATAAAGGGGATCACATCCTATGCTCAAGACATAATGCCTCATCCTACCCTCACAGGGAATTAATAGAGGGAATGCACCTTATGGAAATCGGTCCATACTAAAGAGATAAAGGGACTTAAGCTATCTGGGAGAATGTACATGGTGTGTACTAGTAGTATATAGTGTTTAATTCCTTCCCTAGGTTTGATATTGTGTTCCAAACCATTCTCATATTCTCCAGGTTGTGCATGTGTACATTGGTTGTCCCCATCTACCAAGTTGTGTCCGGGTACCTGGCCATGTGCGAGTACAGGTTCATGCTCATGTACTCTTTCCATGCCCATGTACCTCATCATGTCCATGCCCATGTACCCTAAGGGAACATTTTGATTCTCTAGGTCACTTAATGTTGTGTGTGACACATGTAACATGATGTGTGTTATTTATATATATGTTGAAACCCTAGCATCACATAAAGAGGACTACATGACGAGTGTTCTTTCGGACTACACACCATGTAACAGAGAATTTTCTGGAAATTTTAGAATGCCTGCATATCTTCCACTCACACCACTATCACCTTGATTTTTTCACCTAATCTATTGATAACCATGGATCTGAAGTTTTTCAATCCCTATCTTCACCAGTGTCTAGATTCTGGCCACCCAATCTACTCACAAAATTCTATCGTTTCTCTAATCCATCATCATAATCCAAACTGGGAAATGGAAAATGTCAATAGGATCTTGATCTATCATTATAGCCATCACACCTCGATCACATCATCAATATCAAACTCTAACCCACAGTATAAATCCATTTCACCAAAGAATGGTTTTACAACAATTGATTCTTGGATTTTTGTCGAACTACCATCCAAACTGAATACCGATGATAATCACATGAATATTAGGGAGAGGAATACATAAAACATAAAAATGAGGAATGAACCATCGCCAATGTTCATGTTGGCCATGATTTTTTTTATAGGTATGATGAATAAAGATGAATAATAAAGAAAAGGAAAATAATATCAATTCCTAATATTCTATAAAGATAAAACATCAAATTCAATTTATCTATAGACCTATAAATCAAACTATTAGAATAATTGATTTGGGTTCAATATGGTATAATCAAAAATGGGATAAAATCCTTAAAAAACATCCTACCTTGATTTTATATCAATAGTTAGATAAGAACAATTTTGTGTCATCATTATTGGTGAGATCCATGAACTCCATTGGTGCTCTGTTCACAAAATAATGATCTGATTTCGGTCGCCCATGAATTCTCCTACAAAGGATACAATCTCAATCCCTAGGGTTATGTGGTGATATAAATAGTAATAAATTTATTTATTTATTTATTAAATTATAAATCCTCCCATAACTAAACTTTTATGAAATACTTGATGCAGACAAAGGTTATGTTGCATCCAGGGTAAAACCCACATTCAGGATTCAATGGAATTATTGGATCTTCAATCTAAGACTCCATTCATGAGTTATTTCATTATTTCATAAAAACTGAGTGTGCATGATATAATATATTTAATATTTTTATTATATCAACATCATTTCTCACGAAGCCTTAGAATCTTTCATCATCTCGGTGTCTAGCTCTAAAAATATTTCTTAATATATTCCAATGTCTTATAATGAAAAAAAAGGACATTACATTCTCCCCATCTTAGGTATTTTCATACCAAAAATAAAAAAAATACTCAAAAAGATATGGGTACTAATCTCGCATCTGGGTATCACACTCCCAAGTGCTCTCCTATAGATTTTAGTGATTCCACCGAACAAACAATAAGCGAATCACTTTCCCATGAATGATCTTATCATGTCAATCCTTGATCTCTACTGGGTACTCTAAAAATGTAGATCCATACTTGATTTCCATATCTCCCTGATCAATAACATGTGATGGGTCATGAACATACCTCCTCATTTGGGGCACGTGGAAGACATAGTGTACCTGGTCTAACTATAGTGGTAGATCCAAGTAGTGAACCACCTCACCAGCTCAATATAGTATTTGGAAAGGTCCAATGAATCTCATAGATAACTCACCCCCCCCCCAATCAAATATCTATAATTCATGTCAGGGTGATACCCCCAGGAACACATGGTCTCCATCCTCAAACTATAAAGGTCTCATTTTTCAATCTTCATAAGACTTCTGATGGATCTGGGAAGTCTTCATCCACTCTTGGATTTGAAACTTCTTTGTCATCACCTACACCAACTTTATACCCATGAGTGTTGACTCACCTAGATCAGTCCAACATAGTGGTGACTTGAAAGGTATCTCATACAAGGTCTTGAAAGGTGTAATACTAATTGTATACTGGTAATTGTTTTTATATGAAAAAATCTCTAAGGGTAGGTTATACTCTCAACTATGGACAAAGTTTAACATTCAATCCCACAACATTTCCTATAGAACCTAAATGTTCTTCTAAGTTTGGCTATCAGTCTAGGGTTCATTCTCAAATGAAATTAAGTCCTAAAGGCCTCCTACAATCCTCTATAAAATCATGACATAAAGTGAGCATCATGTTATGAAATGACTATTTAGGTAACTCTATGAAGTCATAATATATCATTCACATAAATGCATCCCAATATCACTACTAAACTCTGCTCTCAGACAGCTAGGAAGTGGGATCACTTGGTCATTCGATCTATGATGACACATATGGCATCATCTCCACTACACATTCATGGTATCCCTATCATTAAGTCCATATATATACCATCCTACACCCATTATTGAACCTCAAGGGTTTGATCTAAACCCACTAGAACCTAGTTCACATCCTTCACCTACTAACAATTTAGGCATCAACAGAAATACTCTATTACACACTTCTTCATCACTAGCCTCTAGAACTGACGTTGAAGGTCCTAATAAATCTTCACCATACATGGATGTACCACCGAGGGGGTGTATGAAACTCCCTCAGCACTTCCTCATGCACTATGACCGGTACCATCATCCATCCTATGAAAAGGATGATGTGCTCCCCACCTCTCAAAAAAATCCACTAGGATCACATCCTGTAGATATCTGAGTACATAAGTTCTCACAGTCAGTATATTCAAGATGACCCTCTCTAAAACACTGTAGAATTTTTTGGGTAACAACCATTGAATGTAGATAAAATTCACTATCCTCATCCGCAAGGGATAATTGTAATGATACTAACTTCTCTAACACCTCAGTCAATAACTACGAACAAGATCTTATACTGAGATAATTTTACACCACGTTCCCTTTTCCAAGAGTATAGACTACATTGAAGTCATAATCCTAAAGTAACTCTAGCCATCAACTCTATCTCAAGTTAATATCCTTTTTCAATAATATGTACTTAAGGCTCTTGTGTTCATAATAGATGATAAAATTTTCACCCATATGGTATTGTCACCACATATTCAGGGAAAAGACTACTACTAGAAGCTCTATATTATGGGTCACAAAGTTTTGATCATGTGGTATTTACTAAGGGAACCCATAATAAATCACTATCTAGCTCTATATTAGAACACATCTAATCCCTGTCCCTAGGGAATCATGAACATTATGTACTTGACATCCTCCTATAGAAATATCAAGATGGGAGTGCTCATCAACCTATTTTGTGACTCTTGAAAAGAGTACTGGAACCATTCCATCCAAATGAAAGGATGCCCCTTTTAGTTCAAAGTAGTCAATGGTGTAGATATCCTAGACAAATTTGGGAAAAATCTCCTCTAGTATCCAGCCAAACCAAGGAATCTTCACACCTTTTTCATGCTCTCGAGGGTCTCCCGTGATAGCATAGTCTCAACATTTTTGACTTCACTAATACACCTACTGAGATAACATGTCTTAGAAATTGGACCTCTTGAATATAGAACTAGCACTTCAAGAGCTTCTCATAAAGCTGGTGCTCTGAGAGTATGTTCAGGACCATCCTCAAGTGTCTAGTGTGATCCTCCTCATATTTCAAGTACACTAAAATGTCATTGATAAAGATCACCACAAAACTATCCAAGAAAGTCTAAAATATTTGGTTCATGAGTCTCATGAACACTGCTCGAGAATTATTCATGTTTAAATTCATCACCAAGTACTCATAATGACCATAGAGATATTTTAATATCATCTTTGGTATATCCACATCACGTAATTGAGGCTGGTGATAACCTTATCTAAGTTTAATCTAATAGAACCATATTTCCCCTATCAACTGATAGAATAGGTAGTCCATCCTAAGTAGTGGATACTTGTTCTTTATGTCCACCTGGTTCAAGTGATGTTAATCCACACACAACCTCAATCTCCTATCCTCCTTTTTAGAAAACAACACTACGGATGCTCAGGGTGACACACTGCATCTGAAAAATCTCTTCCTATGAAAGTCATATAACTAAACCTTCCACCCACAAAGCTCTCTAGGATCCATCTGATGCATTGGAAAAAATATTATGGAATTCCCTATGTTAAATTAAATGTGGAAGTATATCTCTTGGCAGGGAGGTAATCCAAAAACATCCTCAAGAAAGATGTCCATGTATATCACCACTACAGTAGGAAGCTAAATTTACATAGAATCCACTACACCAAAGGTAATAATATCTAACTAGTGAGTGATCAGTTGTACCCTCCTATGTATGAGCCCATCATACTCTGTGTGGGTTTCATTCTCATCGATGAAGGAAAACCTCATCCCTTCTATGAGAACGCACTGTAGCATCCACTTAAAATAGTCAATTTGGGCATGAACTATGTATAGTCAGTTCATAATTAGTATGAAATCATAAGTCCTCATAGATTGTATAATGATATCCCAAAGGAATCTCTCTCCACCAAGAGTTAGGTCACACTACCAGCAGAAGTTTTTGATCGTTGAATTTCCTCCAGTATAAGCCTCTAAATGCAAGGATTGAGCCAAAGGCTTAAGTGGAACCTCTAGGTATCAAACTAGGGATGTAGTAAGAAAAAAGTGTCTTGTTATTGTGTCTATAATTACTGTAGCTAAGGTAGAAATGAAATATATCATACCTATAATAATTCCTAGAGCCTCTGGGTTATAGGCCTCAACCGCCTACTGTTATCCTCGTCCCTTACCACTAGCTCCCTAAGCCTGGTGGGGACCACCTGGGGGTGGTGGTGGTAACAGGTCAAATAATTTACCACTTATAGTTGATCTTCTTTATCCTCTTCCTCTACCTGGGTGGTCCATTCAATTTACCTCTATCAGATGCATGATGGGTTAGAAAATCCCACACAAAATGTCTTTGACTGCCATAATAGTACTACCTACTCTCCCTAGGCTAACTAGAATCCACCTAGGAGACATGAACTACAAAACCACTATCCTAACATCACCTCATAAAACATATAGAATGTCTAAATCCCTATGTATAGAATTAGCTACCCACTATCAAAGTCTCAACTTCTATGTTCCCACCACTGGCACCAATAGTCGGCTTCTACTCGACTAGAAAACACTCAACTACCAAAGCACGCTCTAGAACCCTAGCATAGGTAGAAATTCAAAGAGATATAAAACTATCCTGGATAAATATTCATAGGCCTCACTCAAAGTTATATGCCCAAAATAACTGATCATGAACCATATCCATTGAATATCATGAGAGGTTAGAAATCCTTGATGAATACTCATCCACAGTCTTGTTTCCCTACTAAAACTATAGAATTTCATGGATGTGTACTACCTACAACATATCTTGAGATAAATACTCTCTAAAATGATGGTAAAACTCTGTCCATTAAAGATTCATCCCATCATATAATAGATTCACTAGGCCCCACCATCTCCCTATGAATCCATGTAAAAGTATCACTGCCAGGACCATCATCTGGTATGTAAGATTCCAAACAAGGAAAAAGACTTATGTAACTACCTCATTCTAGTCCCTAGGTATCTGAGGGTATTTATCAAACCAAAACCTAATGGGTTGTTTTCACAAAAACTCATGAAGTTTTCTCATCCTTCATTCCTCATATACTATTATTGTTGTAACAATATGCTACTCGATGAGTGTAGGTATAGCTAGAAAATAAACCGGATGTACCACCTCCTGAACATGTCCCTTTATAAAAGCCTTATCACTAATTGTATCATCCTCATGAACCTACTATGGAATCCTAGCTAGAAAACTTCATGGAGGCATCCTAAAATAGATAATATGTACCACGGTTAAGAGAATGTCTAGAAAATTGACTCAAGAAGGACATGGAACCACAACTCATTCTTATATGATACTTGCTCCAATGTTTACCCTATGACTAGTGGATAAATGTACTGAGTCAACAATAATATTATTAGTGTCCTGGTGAATGGATACATTGGTCACTGCACCGACATTGGATTCCCTGTCATGAGATCCAAACTCAAAACACTTTTACATTGTTTCTATAAATCCCAAACCAAATCTCACTACTATAAATTCTGCAAATTCTAGTCCTAAGATGAACACCACCCTAATAACACTCTATCATGAACTGACCCACCAAGGCCCACCTGGATTGTGATAAGATGAGTGTGATGCACTAATCCCACCTTTAATAGACCAATGGATAGTGACAAGTGCCAAGTTGGCATATCACAAACATGGGAGGCTTTGGCCTAAGGTACCTATATGCACGAACACATCTCCAAATGACCATATAATACTAAAAGATAAATAAAACTGATATAAATTCATGCATACATATAAATCCCATAATTAGAATATGAAAATAATACTAGAAAGCATAAAGAGCCAAATAAAAGCCCACAAAAACTGTAAAATATTTCCAACCTGCTAGAATGAGGGGACTATTGTCAAATGTGACACCTTGTATGAACCATAGTCTATCTAGCCTAGTTATGCCTCATCTGATCTTGATCCTCAAAGGACCTTGTTAAATTTTTTATCTTCTTCAAAAGGCATTATATGTGTATAAAAAATCTATATAGGGTTGAGTATAAGAATACCCAGTGGGACACCCCAAAATCACCAAACATAAATCATCAAGAGAGTAGTAAGGTCATCACAAGGTCATGTAAATAAAAATATGAGACACATAATATTAACATCCAGATATACTCATTATAAACACTAAGTCTCAGGGTAAAGTCATAACCATAAATATATCCTAGAATTCTGATCAAAATTATAAGATAATGCACGTTCGAGAGAACTTGATCCATGTGTTGAGTAACACTGATAGTGATCATTTTCAAGGTCATGCTCTTTAGGTATCTCTAGGATGAAGTACATGTTGTAAGTAAGAAGAGATTGATACAATAGTAAGGGATCATACTCAAGGCCATGGGGTACACTGCAAACCCTAACTAGATTAACCTATTAAGTACAGGATCAATGCTCATGTATGTTGGTCACATAGATACCTCGAACCCCACCTAGGGTAAACGATATGATAGAGAACCCCACCCTAGGACTCATAGGGGATTCCTAAAACTCTATCCAATATTAATCTCATAGAGGGGATCACACCCTATGCTCGGGTCATGATTCCTCACCCTAACCTCATGGGGGATGAATCGAGAGAACACACCCAAAAAAATGGTCTATACTAAACAGAGAAAGGGCCTCAAGCTATCCGGAAGAAAGTAAACGATGTGTAATAGTAGTAAAAGTTGTTTCTTACCTTCTCCAAGTCTTCCCATGTGCTCTATCCCATGCTTGTGTACTCCAGGCCATGCCCATGTACTTTGGTTGTTCCCTTGTACCAAACTGTGTCTTGGTACTTGGTCATGTCTAAGTATTGGGTAGTGCCTATATACTCTAGTTGTTTCTATGTACCTAGTTGTTTCCTTGCATGTATACCCTAAGGTCACACAACGAACTGCTAGGTCATGTCACACAGTGTGTGAAATGTATCACAGTGTGTGTGATATTTATCTCTAGGAAGAAGACCTAGTTTCACATAAAGGGGACTACACATCATGTATTCTTCCAAACTACATGTTGTGTAATGTGATATTTTCCAGAGAGTTCAGAATGCTCACATAGCTTCCATACAGGTCACTAATACCTCTATTTTTACCACATAATCTACCAAAAACCATGAATCTAAGGTTTTTTAAGCCTTACCATCATCAATGGACAGATTTCATCCACCCAATCTGCTCATAAATATCGGTCATCACATCAATCCATCACCACATTCCAAATCTGGAAATGATAAATTCTAATCCAATCCTGATCCATCATTGTAGCCATCACACATCGATCCCATCATCAATATCAAACCCAAATATATTATATCAATACATTTCACCAAAAAATGGTTGTGCAATGACTTAATACTGGATATTTTCCGAACTACTAACCAAACTGAATATCGATGATGATCGCATTAAGAATAGTGAGAAGAATTCATAAAACAAAAACATGAGAAAAAAACCCCGTCTAATGTTCATGTTTTCCTTGATTCATTATCTTATTGAAGATAAATAACAAATAAAAAATAAATAATATCAATTCTTAATATTCTAGTAAGATAAAACATTGATCACAATTTATCTGTTGACCTGCAAATAAAACTGTTAAAATAATTGATTTATGTTTGATGTGGGATAATCTAAAATGGGATAAAATATACAAAAAAATCCTACCTCAAGTTTGGATCAATATTTTTTAGAGAAAATTTTCATGTCACCATCTTTTTCAAGATCAATGAACTTCGTTGGTATTTTGATCGCCAATTCATGATCTGATGTTGGTCTCCCATGAATTCTCCTACAATAGTTCCTCTCTTAATCCCTAGAGTTATGTGGCTAACCCTAGGGATTTTCCATAACCATGCTTATATAGAGGAGTGTAGGTCATGGAGATATAAATAGTGATAAATTAATTAATTTATTTATTAAATTACCAATCTTCCCATGACTGTACTTTTATGGAATACTATAAATTGAAAACATTTATGTGACACATAGGGTAAAACCCATATTCTAGATTCAATTTCATTCTTGGAATTATGATGTGACATTATGTTTGGGAGTTATTCCATTATTTTAGAAAAACTATGCATACATGGTATAGGCTATTTAATATTTTTATTATATCACCACCAAGTATTACAGAGCCTTTTAATCTCATGTCATCTTAGTACCTAGATTTGAAAATATTTCTTAATATATTCTAAAGTGTTACAAGGAAAAAACAGGGACATTATAGTTGAAATTACCATTGATATTTTACATTGGAAGTTTCCACTATAATGTTTTGGTGGAAGTTTCACTATAATTTCTCGAATAAGTTTCACTAGAATTTCTAGTGTAAGTTTCATTTAAATTTATGATGGAAGTTACACTATAATTTATGATGGAATTTTAACTATAATTTCCACTAAAATTTTCAACTAAAATTTTCAAGTTCCATTTAAAGTTAGCATAGGAAATTTCAAAATGTAATTTTATACTAGAATGTTCTAGAATAAGTTTCAATAGAATTTATAATAGAAGTTTTACTAGAATTTGATGTGTAATTTTCACTAAAATTTCTAATTAAATTTTCAAGTGAAATTTTCAAGTGGAAGTAGAAGTTTCAATTATAATTTTTTAGTGTAAGTATCCAATGAAATATTTCACTAGAAGTTTCACCAGAATCTTCAGTGGAAGTTTCACTATAATTTCCAAGTGTCACTTAAAGTTACCACTGTATTTTTATTGTATATGTTTCCACTAGAATATTTCAGTGGAAGTTTCACTGGAATTTTTCATGGGAGTTTCACTATAATTTCCAGTGGAAATTTCCATGAAATTTCCAGTGAAATTTTTAACTAATTTTCAAGTGTAAGTTAAAGTTATCACTAGATTTTTCTAGTGTAAAATTCATATAGAAGTCTCACTTTAATTTCTTATGGAAGTGTAAGTTTTTTTATAATTTATATCAAGAACCATGTGTTAAAAATTTCTATACCTTGAAACTAAATCAGCTGGGAATGTCGAGGCCCCCTTTATCTTCTATTGAAAGTTCCCTTGAAACTTCTAGTAATTTATTTTACTAAAACAATTATTATATATTTTCACTAAAACATTTAATAAAATTGTCGAGATTAATTGGTAATTTTTACACTAAAATTTTCAAATAAAAAATTATTTTGTAAATGTCTACTAGAACTTCCGGTGAAAGTTCCACTAGAACATCTAATGAAAATTTCCACAGGAACTTCTAGTGAAAATTCCATTTAACTTTTTACCATTACTTAAATTTAGTTTAACCTTACTTAAATTTATTTTACCCTAAATTAAGTTTAGGTTACCCTTAATTAACCTTATTTTAACCTTACTTAATTTTTTTTACCTTATGTACCTTTAGTTTACACATACTTAACTTTTTTTTACCATTTCTTGAATTTTTTACACTTAAATTTTTTTACCCTTAACATTAGTTCACTATTACTTAATTTAAGTTTACACTTACTTAGTTTTATTTTACCCTCACTTATTTTTAGTTTACCCTTACTAAACTTTGTTTTACCCTTAGATTTAGTTTACCATTACTTAACTTTAGTTTATTATTACCTAAATTTGTTTTAACCTTAATTTAATTTAGTTTTACAATTAATTTACATTTTATAACCTTAATTAAATTTATTTTACCCATACTTAACTTTGTTTTTTCATTAATTAAGTTTAGTTTACCCTTTATTAACTTTTTTTACCCTTACTTCACTTTATTTTACCCTTAATTAACTTTATTTTACCCATGATTAACTTTTTTTACCCTTACTTAACTTTATTTTACCCTTAATTATCTTAATTTTACCCTTAATTAACTTTTTTTACCCTTACTTAACTTTATTTTATCCTTAATTAACTTTATTTTACCCTTATTTAACGTTTTTTTACCCTTACTTAACTTTAGTTTTACCCTTACATGACTTTTTTACCCTTACTTAACTTTAGTTTACCCTTAATGAACTTTGTTTTACCCTTACTTATCTTTGTTTTACCCTTACTTAACTTTAGTTTACCATTACTTAAAATTTTTTTACCCTTAAATTTTTTTACCCTTACTTAATTTTATTTTTTACCTTACTTAACTTTGTTTTACCATTACATAACTTTAATTTACCATTACTAAAATTTGTTTTACTCTTTATTAACTTTAGTTTACCTTTACCTAACTTTATTTTACCTTTACATAAATTCAGTTTACCCTTACTTAACTTTTTTTTACTCTTACTTAACTTTAATTTTACCCTTACTTAACTTTGTTTTACCCTTAATTAACTTTATTTTACCCTTAATTAACTTTTTTTACCCTTAATTAACTTTAGTTTACCCTACATAACTTTGTTTTACCCATACTTAACTTTACTTTATCCTTGATGATGAAGGTAATATAAGGTCGAACAATCTATTAGAACATTCATCACATTCCTATCATAGATTGTAAAAAAGTATATCGATAAGGAGGTATTTATTTCCAATTTTTTTTCAAGATGAACCTTTAAGATTTAATTAAAAAATATCTGAATTAATGAATGTTATTACAAAAGGACACTTGGAAGGGGTGAAATGAAAGAACGGTTCAAAACCATCTCAAGGATCAACCAATTGATCGAAATGATCTACCAAAAGAACCTTAAAACTGCCCATTCTATATCCACATTTATTATAATTATAGGATCATGTGAATATGAATTTGAAAAACGGTGGTACTCACAAAATTCTTTTTGATGAAAATATGTAGAAAGGGGAAGATCCAGATTTCATTAGTGTTGAAAATGTAAGTGAAATCATAGAGTATGATTATCTAGGAAACACAGTTGTAAATGTATACATGAGGTATGTTTTCATGATTTTATTTTCCAAAAGATGATATAATATGATAATTATGACTAAATACATATAATATTTTTCGTAGGTGAATATATGAAAAACAATTGAAGGGATTTCCCCATGAAAATGAAATTGGACTCTTTATTCTTCACATCACCTCTATAGAACAAAAAAAATAGAATCCAGGAAAGATGGGGAAATAATGGCAGGCCTGCTCAAATCGTTTAACAGAAAAATTACGGATAGTAGACCCTTCTTAATACCAATGATATTGGGGTAAAACTCTATAATTTAATCATATAAAATGTATTTTAATTTCATTCATTTATTATTATTTTTTGTGTTCTTAGGAATAATTGGATATTCATTACAATCAATTTGAATATTCCAAAGATTTATTTCCTAGATGTAGTGCGTGGATATTCAACAAACCAGCCACACATGATGGTGTTTTTCAATTTTTAATACACTACATCCAACATTTTAGAACTTAACATCTAGTTATATAATTTATATTATATTTTAATGAGGATTAGGTTATGATAGGTCAATGTGTGAATATCATCTACATCATGGAATGAGGCTAGGAGAAAAAGGATAAGAAACATCACAAGTACTACGACTAGATACAAATTAGGGTATATATAATAATATTTCACTATCCAAACACATATAAAAAAATTACTTATTTTTCTCAATGTTTCTAAAGTGTATGAAATAAAAAAATGATAAATAATTGAGTCATTATGTTTGTAAATTTATAAAGGAGATAATGTTTCATCAACAAACTAGCATCCCTGAAGAGGTATTTTTTGACATAGTTACTATTTCATTTGAAATTATTATTAATCCTTTGTGTATTTATATTTTTTTAGTACTACCATGATTGTCGAAAAGACTCATATTAACAAGATGATATATATTTGTTTATAAATTAATAGGAAACATACCTGATGGAATAATGTACACAAATAGCATGAAGATGTGACGACTGATATGACTCAAAGTGTCTATTTTTATTTAAAATTGTCAGTATTTTTAGTAAAAAGAACAAGTGACATACTGAAAACTGAGCAACCACATTAGGATTGATTTGATACTTTAGTAAAATGATCCATAAGCAATTTTTGACATGTAGGAATAAAATTCACCTAAATATGACAAATTGTGTGGCCTTTATTGAAGGTTCTAGGTGCAGTAGAATCTCATGGGTGGATATGCCCGCTTGGATTTTTTTCATTATCAATGATCTATCTAGGATCAATATGGCGATAAACGCCAGTCACATCAGAACGTGATTGATAAAACATTATTTTATTGAATATTTTATTTATAATAAATGATATAATTTCCTCACATTGTGTTAAATATATTTCTTTATAAAATATTTGGGATTTGATCATTCATTTGAAAATTTGGTGAAAATTCCAGTTTTACCCTTTATAGTGCACTGTAGTATTTCGAAAAAAAATATTTTTATATTTATTATTTGAACTTGAAATTTTTTAAAATTTTTTCTAACTTAATTTTCTACAACCTTTATTCAGGACACTAGATCAAAATAATGCATTTGGATGGAGTAATTGGGCCATAGAGGCAAAGGTGGGCTGGACACGCCAGAATGGAGAAGCTTCTGTATTTTGACCATAAATCCTTCATCTAGGCCTATATTGAGCCCAAATTTCGAGAGGAGATAGAGAACCCATATCCTCACATTTGATCTTTCTGGAAGGCCAGCCAATCCACGCGTTTTGGTGGTCAAATGGTCGGTGAAAATTAGAATAAAATATTTGGCCGAGATTCCCCATTCACACTTGAAACCACTTTGAACCTAGCCTCCCCACCACTATATAAATTGGTGTTTTTCTCATTTGGTGGGGTTGGGACATGAATTGGGAAGTTTAGGGCAGAGGAGAAGTGGATAAAATCCAATTCTCCAACCATTTAATTAAGGGTATCTATTGAAGCAAGGATCCCTTTGACGAAGCCTTCTTCTTCTCCTTCATGTTGTAATGTTTTCATTTGTGTAATAAACTTCTTTGTTCTTCTTTTATTTCTTCTATTTTATTATGTTTTTTTTAAATTTATTATTCTATTAATCTTCCTATTTGGGATGAAATTATTGATTAGAAGCGTTATTGGGTTATACCCATTATAAACCTTTGCACATGCAAAACGCTTCTACGATGATTACGCCACCCATGGAAGAGTAGTTCTTTTTAGTAATCGATCGACCTCTATCCTTATTCATTCATTTATTTTGAATAAATGAGCTACTATAATTCACATAATATGATCCACTAATTGTGTTTTTAAATTACAAGAAACTAAGCAAACAATTGAACAATTAATACAAAACACGTGAGGTCGAGATTTTGTGTAAATTGTCAGAGCGCGATCTTAATCGGTAATACAAGACCACACAGGATAAATTTGTAGAGTTCAAATATAATCTCTAAAAAAAATTCGTCCTCATTTACATAATATATATGTTCTCTAATTAACCACTGACCATAAGCTATCCTTAGAACAACAATTAAAGCAGGGTGTTGCGATTGCGTGTTCCGAAGCTAGCTTAGGGTTTAAGTAATTTCATCTTTGTGGTTAAGTTAACTCTCGTAGGGTTTGAGGGATAAAAAATTAGGGGATAATAATTAAGTGGATATTGATTTAAATGATAATTATTAATAAGTTAATGAAGAGGTAGAGTTATATTGATTACGCCTTTTAAAATAGATTTCTAAAAAAACATCTTCTTGTTGTGTCATTTTAATCAAAATTCATTTCAAAACTAAAAACAAAAAAATATACAATCTTCTTCCAGCAAACTTTTTCTAGATTCATAAACTATAACAAACCCCAATCCTTTAAAGTAGTGTTTTTATTCTATTATTTTTTTTAGAATACCTTTAAAAAGTTGTTTTAAATCTACTTCCTCCTTTGAGAGATAACCTTGGTCAGCCTCTCTACTGCACCTAAGTACCCCAAAATCACATTAATCATTTGAGGGCGCTCACGACAGCGCTCTTTCAAATTGGAACTATTTCCGGGGAGGAAAGTACTTTATTCAACCATTTAGAGGTATTTCTTTTATTTTTCATTTTATTATTTTCTTCACCTCTCTCTTTCATCTTTTCCCTTTCTCAAGTTTTCCTTTTTTTCATCCTCTTCTTTTCTTTTTGGACCATCAACTCAAACTTCTCATTTTATTTTACTATGGTCCACTTTCTTTATTTTCATTTTTATTTGATTTATTAAATGAACTAATCCCGAAGATCTCTTAGATCTTGACCCTGATATTAAACATAGTCTTAGGGCTCGAATCATACATTCTCAGTCTACGGGAAGTTTCAATATTCAACCAGTTAGTGAATTCCTCTCTTCTGGAAACATTGAAATTGGAAGCTATTCAAATTAAAACATAAAATAGGAAATAATGGCTGGAAATAATGGAAATTAACTTAATAGAACCATTCGAGAATTGGTTGCACCGGATATTAACTATCAACTAAATTGTATTGCATACCCAAACCACTAATCGGACTTTGAATTGAAATCTGGATTAATCCACCTTTTTCTAAAATTTCATGGATTATCTAGTGAGGATCCCAACAAACACCTTAAGGAATTTAATGTGGTTTGCTCAACCTTAAAACCAAGAAATGTTTCTGAAGATAAAATTAAATTAAGAGCATTCCCATTCTCACTTGATGGAGCTGCGAAAGATTGGATGTATTATTTACAACCCGAGGATGTAACTTATTGGAACGATTTAAAATGCCTTTTCTTGCAGAGATTTTTTCCAGCATCAAGGACCACTTCCATTCATAAAGAGATATCTGGGATCAATAAAGCACAAGGGGAGTTAATGTATGAGTACTGGGAGAGATTCAAGAAGTTGTGTGCAAGATGTCCACATCACCAAATCAGTGAGGAACTCCTCATTAAGTACTTCTATGAAGCACTCACACCTATGGAGAGGATCATGGTGGATGACGCAGCAGGAGGGGCATTGGTGGACAAGACACTAGTAGCTGCACGTGCATTGATCGAAAAGATGGCCCAAAACTCCCAACAATTTGGTGATAGAGGTACACAACATGTCAGGGGAGTACATCAGGTAAGTCCTTCTTCTCTTGAAAGTCATTTGATTGATACCAAGTTGGAAGAATTGACCACTATGGTGAGGAAGATTTCTTTGGCTCAAAAGATATCCCAATCCCCTCCTCAAGGCCTTGTGGTATTTGCACTGAGACAAGCCACCCAACTGACTGTTGCCCACAACTCCAAGAAATAGAAGATTGTGCCGCAGTGTTCCCTGGGAGACCATATTAGCAACAACAACAACAACAAACATATCCCCAAAAGAAGTTTGATCCAACATATAACCAAGGGTGGAAAGATCAACCAGACATGAGGTATGGCTCTAGACAACAAAAAAGGTCACCCTTTCAAAAAAACTTCCAGTAGCCTCCACCTTACCAATAGGGTTTCCAACAACCCCAACAGAGATTTGAAGCTCAAACATCAACAATCCAACAACAAGGGAATCCCCCACCCAAGGTAGATTCTAGCACTAATGATCTTTTGAAGAAAATTGTTCTTAACCAACAGAATGAACTGAAGAGTCAAGGTTCGGAGTTGAGGGAGTTGAAGACTCAAATGAGCTAGATTGACACTGCCCTCCATGAACTTGTAAGTAATAATTCTGGAAATCTTCCTTCCCAAACCACTCCAAATCCAAAGGGGAATGTTAGTGCCATCACATTGAGAAGTGGGAAGCAAATGAAAAATACATCTGCACCTACCATTCCACCAGGATTCACCTCAACTCCAGATAAGCCGCATTTCATACCAACTGATGAGCAATCCAAGGAAAAAGATAAAGGTAAGAAAAATAATGATGATGTTCCTCCTAAACCCCTTCCTTTTCCCAACAGTTTTGTTCAAACCAAGAAGATGGTTGAAGAAGCAATGCAAAAGGATTTTTTGGATACATTCAAGCGTGTGGAGATCAACATTCCACTACTTGAAGCCATTAACCAAATTCCAAGGTATGCAAAATTCTTAAAAGAACTTTGTACCGATCGAAGAGGGATCAAGGGAAATGAGAGGATCAACCTTGGAAGGAATGTGTCAGCACTCATTACACCAACTATAGCAATGCCAACAAAGTGCAAGGATCCCGGGACATTCACCATCCCATGTACCATAAGATATTTTCACTTATCTGATGCTATTTGTGATTTAGGAGCTTCAATAAATGTGATGCCTCACTCTGTATTCTCTTATTTACAGGTTGGTGAGTTGAAGACGACGAGAGTAGTGGTGTAGTTTGTGAATAGAGCTATGGCATATCCAGTGGGAGTTCTTGAGGATGTACTTGTCCGGGTAAGAGATGTGATCTTTCCAGCAGATTTCTATGTTCTTAACATGGAATATGATCAGGTAAGTTCTCATGACCCCATTATCTTAGGTAGGCCCTTCCTCAAAACTGCAAAAAACTATCATAAATATCAATGAGGGTACACTTTCCATGGAGTTTGGAGATGAAGTTGTGGTATTTAATGTCATGGAATCCATGAAGTACCCCTCAGAGGACCATTTTACTTTTGTTATCTCCCATTTTGAACCACCAAATAAAAAATCCATGGAATTTGATTGTCCTATACTTAGGGTGATTATGAGTATTGGTTCGAGTTTGATGTCTAAGAGAACTTCCACACATGTTTCTGATACACAATCCTCTCTTGGATTTGATTTTGATGTGGATTCAAATTCTGATTTTGATCATGTTCACTCTGATTATGACATGGTTGTTGAGTATGTTGATGGATTTTATGCTTTATTCACTAATTTTGATTATGTATTTTCTGATATTGATGCTCTTTGTGGAAATATTTCAGTTCCTTCAATGTCTCCATCCATACTACACCCTCCTTCATTAGAACTCAATCCATTTCCACCATATCTGAAATACTCATACTTGTTGTGTGGTGAGAGATTACCTGTTATCATTGCTAACAATCTCCCTTTTGAACATGAAGAAAAGCTTTTGAATGTTTTGAGGGAGAACATCAGGGAGATTGGGTGGACCTTTGCTAACATATCAGGTATTAGCCCCTCCATTTTCATGCATAGGATTCTCTTGGAGGATGGGGCTAAACCGGTGAGACAGCCATAAAGGAGACTCAATCCCACCCTCCTAGAAGTTGTTAAAAAAGAAGTTGAGAAATTTCTGGAGGCTAGTATAATCTTTCCCATTTCAGATTCTCAGTGGTTAAGTCCTATTCATGTTTTGCCTAAGAAGAGTGGTGTTACTGTTGTTAAAAATGAGAAAGATGAGTTAGTTCCAATGAGGATGCAAAATAGTTGGCGTGTGTGTATTGATTATAGGAAACTAAATCAGTCCACTCGCAAGGACCATTTCCCCCTCCCATTTATTGATCAAATGCTTGAGAGACTAGCTGAGAAAACACACTATTATTTCTTGGATGGATTTTCTGGATATTTTTAGGTTCTTATAGCTCCGGAGGATCAAGAGAAGACTACATTCACCTGTCCCTTTGGCACATTTTCCTACCGAAGGATGCCATTTGGACTTTGCAACGCCCCAGGTACCTTCCAGAGATGCATGGTGAGTATTTTCTTAGATTTCATTGAGACCTGTATGGATGTATTTATGGATGATTTTACAGTTTATGGGTCCTCATTTGATGAATGTCTCTCTAGTTTGGGTGATGTGTTGCATCATTGTATTGAGAATAATCTGGTCTTAAATTTTGAAAAATGTAATTTCATGGTTGAAAAGAGAATTGTCTTAGGTCATATAGTCTCACAACATGGCATTGAAGTTGATAAATCTAAGGTAGACATTATTTCATCCCTCCAATATCCTACATGTGTGTGTGATATTCGATCATTCCTTGGACATGCTGGATTTTATCGATGCTTCATCAGATATTTTAGTAAGATCTCTCTACCCTTATCTCGATTGCTTCAAAAAGATATTGACTTCAATTTTGATGATTCATGCAGGGTATCATTTGATGAGATAAAGAAGTTTCTGACCACTCCACCGATCATACAGCCCCCATGGTGGGACCTTCCATTTGAGCTTATGTGTGACGCCTCTAACTTTGTGGTTGGAGCTGTCTTATCTTAGAGGGTGGAAGGACGTTCACATGTGATTTACTATGCATCAAGGACATTGGATTCAGCCCAATCAAATTACAAAACCACGGAAAAGGAGTTTCTTGCAGTCATATTTGCTTTAGATAAATTCTGTTCATATTTATTGGACTCTAAAGCAGTTTTTTCTGACCATGCAGCTCTGAGGTACCTCTTAAAGAAGCTAGATGCAAAGCCACGACTTATCTGTTGGATGCTCCTTCTTTATGAATTTGATATTGAGATAAAGGACAAGAAGGGATCAGATAATTTGGTGGCGGACCACATGAGTAGGCTTACTCACACACTAGAGGATGACACCTTGGACTAGGTACCACTTCGGGACACTTTCCCCGATGAGCATCTTTATTCCATCTCAGGTACGCATCCTTGGTATGCAGATTTAGTTAACTACCTTGTTGCCTCTGAAATCCCTGCAAATTTAAAGAAACATCAAGTCCAAAAAATTAAAGAGTGAGTCAATATTTTATGTTTGGGATGATCCATACCTATGGCGCATGTGTAGTGACCAAGTTATTAGGAGGTGTGTTCCTGATCATGAGTTTGAGTCTCTTTTGCAATTCTGTCATACACTTGCTTGTGGTGGACACTTTGGACCCCAACGGACAGCTAGGAAAGTTTTGGACTCTGGATTATATTGGCCTAGCTTATTCCATGATGCCCATGTGTTTTTTAAGTCATTCTCTCGTTACCAACACACTGGGAACATTTCTAGGAGACATGAGATGCCCCAACAACCCATACTATTTTGTGAGATTTTTTATGTATGGGGAATTGATTTTATGGGTCCTTTTCCTAGTTCATTTGGATTTTTGTATATTTTGGTTTCTGTTGATTATGTGAGTAAATTAGTGGAGGCCAAGGCCACTAGGACTGACGATTCTCATGTTGTAGTGGATTTTGTCAAGGCTCAAATTTTCTGCAGGTTTGGAGTACCAAAGGCCATCATCAGTGACCAAGGGACACACTTTTGCAATAGGAATTTTTCTTCCCTCCTTCGAAAGTATGGGGTGACACACAAAACATCAACATCATACCACCCCCAAAAAAATGGCCAGGATGAGGTTTCAAATCGTGAGTTGAAACAAATTTTGGAGAAAACCATGCAGCAAAATAGGAAGGATTGGAGCAAGCGCTTGGATGATTCATTGTGGGCTTATAGGACAGCATAAAAGACACCCATTGGTATGCCCCCATTTCAGATTTTTTTTTTGGGAAAGCGTGTCATCTCCCCGTGGAAGTTGAGCATCGGGCTTATTAGGCTATAAAGAAATGCAACATGGATTTGGCCCAAGCTGGAATCCAAAGGAAGCTTCAAATTCAAGAGCTTGAGGAGATCTCATTGTCTTCGTATGAGAACTAAAGGCTCTACAAGGAAAGATCAAAAGCAACTCATGATAGAATTATCCAACAAAGGGAGTTTTATGTTGGATAAAAATTCCTTCTCTATAGTTCATAACTGAAGCTGATGCCTGGTAAGTTGCGTTCTAGATGGTTAGGTCCTTATATTGTATCTAATGTTTTTCCTTATGGTGCAGTGGAGATCACACAAGAGGAAACTGGAAGGAGCTTTACAGTCAATGGATAATGTTTGAAGAGATACATTGAGGGACTTCCTACTAATGCAGTGGATTTTATCACACTGCATGACCCCATCATCACTTGACCACATCAGACCGTTCCTAACCCCTTCACTTTTATATTATTTGTCCTATTTAAAAATTCTGCATTTCATGTGCATATATCATATCATGGGTTCACATTGAGGACAATGCAATATTTTAAGTGTGGGGGAGGGAACCATTTAGTTTAGTAATTTCAATTGTTTTCCTGTTTAAAAAAAACAAACCAAAAAATTGTGTGTTTTTCAAATTTTGTGTGTTTTTAAAATTTTTGAGCTAAAATGATTCTCATCACAATTTTTAAATTCATATCAATAAGTGAAACAATTTACCTCTTGAAACTAAGCTTAAATGAATGTTGAAATAACTTTGATTCAAGTTCAAATATTTAGTAATTTCATGAAAAATACACTGAATTTTGAATCCCATGCCACATCTCACTATCTTTATATTTGATATCACTTTCCTGTGAGGCTTCTGAACCATTATTTTCATATTATTTACATTAACCTCACTTCTCGAGAGAACCAAACCATGCTTGATTTAACCAGAATTTGATTTATTTCTGTCAAAACTTAAGGGTTTGAGGTACTTATGTTTAAATGATTGAGGCAATTGTTTGGTATTAAAGCTCCTATTTAAAAGAATACTTTTTTATAATGGACTACCTTGAACATTTAATCCTTTTATCCCTTAGAATCCATGCACATCCTGTTAGGTTAGCCACATTACAAGCCAATTTTCCCTATCCAACCAACTCTTGAAGTGAAATTGCATAATCTAGTTGAGCTTAAGTGTGGGGGAAGCTATCTTGTGTTGAGGTACCTCATTCTATGATACTTTGGGTGGAAAATTAAATTTTTAAGAGATGTGTTTTCTGCTGAAGAAAATCATTATATTGAAAGTTTTTCCTTTTCTGGAGCTTTCACGACAAGTGAAGTTGTGCCTTTTCTGGAGCTTCTAATTGAGGTGGAAAGCTGTGCCTATCTGGAGCTTTCAAGAAAATCATGTTTGAGAAGATTGACATTTTTGTTGCTGAATTGATGAATGGTGAAAACCTTCCATGAATTTCCATGATGATGGAGTGGAATTGATACTATGGGGATTAATGAGGAGACCATATTTAAGTGAAAATTAGATTAATGCAATTTTGCTTCAAAAAGAGTCAATCCCTCCCCATTCAGCCTCAGAGTTTTTCACATCTAAATCCTACCAACAGAAAGCCACAGAACAACCCTAAAAAGTCCTCATGATAAAAATATGTCCTTGACTCACATCGGGTGGCGATTTAGTAATTTATCAATCCTATGGTGACCCTTGTATGAGTTTGGATGAGAAATACATTACAAAAACAAAATTTATATTTGAGTGATTAGAGAAAATTCAAGCGAGGTAAGTGTTTTGTGCATGGGAGGATAAATGAAGTGGAAATATATTGAATGATATAAATGGAGAAATTGAAATAAGTTTTTTTATGAGGCATGATATATTTTTATTCTTGGTGTGAAATTGATTGATCTCAATGATATGTGTTTTAAAATTGATTTTGATTTGATATTGATGTTTACTTGATATGAGGTTTTTCTCAAAAGTGCAAAAGGGTAAGTGTGGGGGAGTTGATACAAAATTATTTTGTTGAATATTTTATTGATAATAAATGATATAATTTCCTCACATTATGTTAAATATTTTTATTTATAAAATATTTGGGATTTGATCATTCATTTGAAAATTTGGTGAAAATTCCAGTTTTACCCTTTATAGTGCACTGTAGTATTTTGAAGATAAATATTTTTATATTTATTATTTGAACTTGACATTTTGTAACTTTGTTTCTAACTTAATTTTATACAACCTTTATTCAGGACACTAGATCAAAATAATGCATTTGGATAGAGTAATTCGGCCATAGAGGCAAAGGTGGGCTGGACATGCCATAATGGAGAAACTTCTGTATTTCGACCATAACTCCTTCATCTAGGACTATATTGATCCCAACTTTGGAGAGGAGATAGAAAACTCATATACTCACATTTTATCCTTCTCAAAGGTTGGACAATTCACGCGTTTTGGTGGTCAAATGGGCGGTTCAAGTTGGAATAAAATATTTGGCCGAGATTCCCCATTCACACTTGAAACCACTTTGAACCTAGCCTCCCCACCACTATATAAATTGGTGTTTTTCTCATTTTTTGGGGTTGGGAAGTTCATTGGAAAGTTTAGGGAAGAGGATAAGTGGATCCACTCCAATTCTCCAACCATTTAAATAAGGGTATCTATTGAAGCAAGGATCCCTTCGACGAAGCCTTCTTCTTCTCCTTCATGTTGTAATGTTTTCATTTGCGTAATAAACTTCTTTGTTCTTCTTTTATTTCTTCTCTTTTCTTATTTTTTGTTTAAATTTATTCTTCTATTAATCTTACTATTTGGGATGAAATTCTTGAGTAGAATAGTTATTGGTTTATACCCATTATAAACCTTTGCACATGAAAAACGCTTCTACGATGATTGCGTCACCCATGGAAGAGTAGTTCTTTTTAGTAATCGATCGACCTCTATCCTTATTCATTCATTTATTTTGAATCAATGAGCTACTGTAATTTACATAATATGATCCATGAATTGTGTTTTTAAATTACAAGAAACTAATCAAGCAATTAAACAATTAATACAAAACACGCGAGGTCGAGATTTTGTGTAAATTGTGAGAGTGTGATCTTAATCGGTAATACAAGACCACATGGGATAAATTTGTAGAGTTAAAATATAATCCCTAAACACAATTCATCCTCATTTCCAGAATGGATATGTGCTCTAATTAACCACTGACCATAATCTATCCTTAGAACAACAATCAAAGCAGGGTGCTGCGATTGTGTGTTCCGAAGCTAGCCTAGGGTTTAAGTAATTTAATCTTTGTGGTTAAGTTAACTCTCGTAGGGTTCGAGGGACAACAAATTAGGGGATCATAATAAAGTGGATATTGATTTAAATTAAAATGATTAATAAGTTAATGAAGAGGTAGAGTTATATCGATTACGCATTTTAAAATAGATTTCTAAAAAAACATCTTCTTATTGTGTCATTTTAATCGAAATTCATTTCAAAACTAAAAACAAAAAAATATACAATCTTCTTCCAGAAAAATTCTTCTAGATTCATAAACTATAACAAACCACAATCCTTTAAAGTAGTGTTTTTATTCTATTCGATTTTTTTTATAATACCTTTAAAAATTTGTTTTAAATCTACTTCCTCTTTGAGAGACGACCTTGGTCAGCCACTCTGCTGCGCCTAAGTACCCCAAAATCACATTAATCATTTGAGGGCGCCCACGACAGCACTCTTTCAGTGATCAATAATATCAACGAAGAAATAACACCCAAAAGTTACTTCTTGTTAATTAATTAAATTAATTATAATCAACCTGTGACGATCCACTTTTGTGGTTCTGGGACCTTTCTTCTTCTTTGTCTATTTCTGTGAATCGATCCGTAGAGACTGGCGTTTATCATCGTATTGATCCCGGATTGATCATTGCTAATGACAAAAATCCAAGTTGGCATGTCCACCCATGAGCTTCCGCTGCACCAGGAACCTTCAAATGGTATCAGAGAGAGGTTACAACATTGATTATAGTTATTTAATTTTTGTTGATAATTTACGCATTTATATTTGATTTAATTCAAGATAAATCGTTCTATAAAACTGAATGAATGACATCTATTCTTCCTCCTTCGTTTCTCGATTCACATCACAAAAATGACCTTTTAATTTAAATTTTGATTAAATTAAAAATGAGGAACTCATCTGGAAGAGCCGCTCTTTCTATCTGTACAACACAAGAATACATGGCGTGTAGTGAAATCTACACGCCGTGTACTAAGGTTCAACGAACCGATACAGGTCCGCCAAACCACGCTGTTTGAATTGAGTATACCTGAGTTTTATTACACCGTGTTGACCAGAATTAAACAGTTCTTGGAAATCGTCATACATAGTGTGTATGTTTAATCAACATGTCGTGTAGTCGGATCCAGCCCAGGTGAAACCATGTACAAGGTGAATCCATGTACCACGTACATAGGTTTTTTAGGCCAATAACCACATAACAAGGAAGTACATGTCGTGTTAGATTAATCTACATTCCGTGTACTCTAAAATTTCCAATGTACAGAAAACATGCCAAAGCCCCTGGCATGTACTTTGGATAAAGGGTAAAAAATACACGATGTGTAATATATCCTACATGCCATGTACTTTCCATAAATATAATTTCACCAAGTTTCCTCCAAAAGTACAAATAACTGTACAAGGAATATGGATGAGAAGAATCTCAAGGAATTTTAGAAAGGAATTTAAGATAAAGAATTGATTAATTATAAGATCATAATTAATTAATTTCAAGCACGACTTATCTTAAATAATATAATGATTAAAATAATTTGAATTCTAAATATGCATAAATGTCATTTAATGATATGGATTATCATGAGAAAGATCAAAGACCCTTTGTATGTGTGTATGGTTTCATTAAAAAAAATTTAATTTAAATTTGTTGGCCTGTGATCCTTCTTCTAATAAAATGTAGGGTCTGCGTGCCCATGGTTTCTTTAATATAAACCCCATGTAATGGAGGATCTCCCAAGCTAGAGGAGATGGTTCAAAATCCTAAGTTGAGGCAAAACCAACCCAAGAAAATGTAAAGGTGGACAGCTGGGGGATTCAAAACACGAACCATTGGTTCAAGGTGTTTTTCCCTAAGTCAGGGTTAGCTTATAAAACCGCTATATAATCTAACCAATAGAATCCCATGATCATGCCATTTTATTTTATTTTATTTCGGATTTCATGGTTTATTTATTATGTATGTTTCTTCATGATCACATAATTAATGAAATGAACAAGCATGTATATATGGAATAAAATAAAAACCAGACTACGCGTAAACATTATCAGAACATGGTTAATCACTTAAGAAAGTATCACTTAATATTAACAAACATGTGATAATGCGAAACTACGTATAAAGAATAAAATCTCTCAAATAACATATTAAGTCAGTCCAAGCCTTCCATTACTTGATTAAGGGAAAGACTCAACAAAAATATGTGTTTAACCAACCCTTGTGGGGACACTTACTTTTATAAAGGAAGCTCTTATGAATGTTTTGGGTTAACTTAAACATTTTACATCAAGAGGAGTATCCCTTTATAGAATTGTTTTAAAATGGAGGCAATTGTTGAGGAAATAAAAGTCAGGATTTTAGGATTGGGGAGTCCACTCAACAAATCAAGGAACTGTAAGCTCACAGTTGGAAAAGACCTGCCTACCTAAATACCTTCAAATAGCTTGACCAACCCTTGTTGGGGTTATGCGACGGGGAATATGGATCCTTGCCACTATAATGTCAAAGAAACTGGAAATTCCAAGTTCAATGATGAGGGTCGTTGGGACTTGATAAAATAGTGGGACACTTAATAAAATTTATTATTTCTCATAAAATGTAATCATGAAAGTACTGATAAATCTGCTTATTTAATTTGTAGAATCAATCTTACAAACTCGTCAACCACATTTTCTCTACGATCAATTCTGGATAAAGACAATATCCTCACTGGTAGCAACTTTCATGAATGGTTTAGGCGTCTTCGGGTTATCCTACTCCATAAACGAAATTTTTATGTGCTGGAGTCCTCACTTCCTGATTCTCCTTCCCAAGAGGCGAGTGATGAAGATTTCCTGGTCTATGATCAACATTTGAGCGACGCACTTGACATTCAATGTTTGATGTTATCATCAATGTCAAGTGAGCTCATGAAGTCTCATGAGGACATGGATACCTATAGCATGCTCGATCACCTCAGTGGTCTATACCGGGATAGAGAAAGATAGGAAAGGTTTGAGATCTCCAAGGCTCTGTTCCAGAGCATGCTTGGAGAGGGTGCCCCAGTTGGGCCTCATGTAGTCAAGCTCATTGGATACATTGAGCAGTTGGAGGTTCTAGGGTTTAAACTCCCCGAAGAATAGGGTACCGATCTCATTCTTGCATCACCCTACCATAGATTCTCTAAAATTGTTGTAAATTTCATCATGAACAACATTGAGAAGTCTCTATCTGATCTCTTTATCCTCATTCGCCAAGTGGACAATGATATGAAGCGTGAAAAGCCTTATATCCTTGTGGTGAATAAAAGGAAAGGGAATGAAAATATCTTTAAGCCCAAAGCTAATTAAAGGCCTTCCAAGAATAGGAATATCAAAGGGGAGTCAAGAGAACTGGAGGCTATTTGTTTCTCATGTGGCAAGAAGGGTCATTGGAAGAAAAATTGCACCCAGCCAAGGAAGCAAGGGGAAGATTCAGATGAGTTTGTTATTGAATGAAATCTTTCTGTTTCTACTAATTGGGTATTAGATACTGCTTGTGGTGATCAAATCTGTATACAAATACAGGAACCAAGTAGATTCAGAAATATTGACCGAGGTGAGGTGGATATGTGAGTAGCCAATGGAGCCAGACTCGCAACTATAGCTGTCAGAGACTACCACCTCACATTGCCTTCTGGGATGGTCTTGGTATTGAAAGGATGTTATTATGTACCCTTTATAACCAAAAACATTATTTCAGTATCCAGATTAGATACTGATGGATTCATCTTCAAGTTTGGAAATGAATATTGATACTTTTATAAAGATAGCATTTGTTTTGGTAGGGCACATTTTTATAACAACCTTTATGTGTCAGACTACACAAACCAAATAATGGAAATCGATGAAAAAGTTAATTCACATGACTCTACCACACCCAACTTTGGCATTACCAGCTAGGTCATTCCAATGAGAAACATTTTATAAAATTACATCAAAATGGGTATATAGATTCTTTTGAACTAAAACCACTTAGTGTATGTCATGAGTGTCTACAAGGAAAAATGACCAAATCCCCATTTAGTGGGAAAGGTGAAAGGTCTAAAGAGCTTCTATAATTTGTTCACATAGATGTGTGTGGACCATTTCCAGTTGAAGAAAGGGGTGGGTTCTTGTACTTTATAACTTTTACTGATGATTTTAGTAGATATGGATAAATTTACTTAATGAGGTATAAGTCAGATTCATTTGATCATTTAAAAGAATACAAGAATTAAGTTGAGAACCATCTTGGTAAGAAGAATAAGAAACTCTACTCAGATATAGGAGGATAATATCTTAATCATGACTTCATTGATTTCTTACGGGGGTTTGGGATTCAATCTCAACTTACTCCTCCTTACACACCTCAGTGGAATGGTGTGAGTGAAAGGAGGAACTGCACCTTTTTGGACATGGCGAGATCAATGATGAGTCATGCAAGTCTTCCATTATCCTTTTGGGGTATGCATTACAAACAGCAGCACACATACTAAACCAAGTACCAACTAAATCGATAAATGGTTTTCCATACGAGTTATGGAGTGGACGCAAATCCATGTTATCAAATTTAAATGTGTGGGGTAGTGAAGCATTTGTTAAGGCCTCTTCTGGTAACAAACTTACACCCCAAGGCACAAAGTGTATATTTATAGGATATACCAAGGAAACAAGGGGATATTATCTATACAAACCCTCAGATAAAAAGGTTACAGTGGAAAGACATGCCATATTCCTTGATAGGGAGCACATCTCCAAAAGAGATAGTGGGAGTGATATTGACTTCGATGAAGTCGAGGCTCATGATACACAGAAATTCGTACAAGAACAGATTCCACAAAGCCCCGTGGAAGGAAAATCTGTTCCAGAGACACAAGAATTTTGTAGGATCACGAGAGAGGTAAGAGAACCAGAACGATATAGGTTTCTTGTCACCGAGGATGGTGACTCATTATTGGTTGACAATGATGATCTTCTTACCTACAAGGAAGTAGTTGAAGGCATAGATGTTTCTAAGTGGAAAGAAGCCATGAATTCTGTAATGGATTCCATGTACCAAAACCAAGTCTGGATTTTGGTAGATCCTCCATTTGATGTAAATCCTATTGGTAATAAATGGGTATTCAATAAGAAAATGGACATGGAGGGGCAAGTCAGCACCTATAAGGAATGACTGGTTGCAAAAGGTTTTAGACAGCATCAAGGAATTGACTATGATGAAACCTTTTCACCGATTGCGATGCTGAAATCCATCATAATCCTATTGGCCATTGCCGCTAATCATGACTATGAAATTTGTAAAATGGATTTCAAAACAGAATTCCTTAACGGGAACCTCTAGGAAGATGTCTACATGACACAACCTGAAGGGTTTGTGACTCCAGAGGATTCCAACACGGTATGCAAGTTGCAGAAATCCATTTATGTATTAAATCAAGCATCATGGTCATGGAAAATTCATTTTGATGAATCCATAATGGAATATGGCTTTGTTAAGAACAAATGTGAGCCCTGGGTCAACAAAAGGTTTAGTGAAGGTGCAGTTGTTTTCCTAATAGTATATGTTGATGACATATTACTAATTGGAAATGAAGTACCTATCTTACAGTCAGTTAAGGCATGGTTGGATAAATGATTCTCTATAAAAGACTTGGGTGAGGCAGCATATATTCTTGGGATCAAGATCCATCATGATATATCCAAGAGAATGATGGGCCTAAGTCAAAGTAAATACATTGACAAGATACTGAAGAGATTCAGTATAGAACAATCCAAGAGGGGATTGTTTCCAGTGTCACATGGAATTCATCTTTCAAAGAAAATGTGCCCTCAGACACATGAGGAAAGAAAGAAAATGGCAAGGATCCCTTATGAATCCGTGATTGGGTCAGTCATGTATGTTATGCTATGTATAAGGCTAGATGTTTCTTACGCATTAAGTGTTGTAGGCAGATATCAAGATGATCCAGGAGACCGCCATTGGATAGAATTCAAGACTATCCTTTAATATCTGAGGCGTACTAAGGATATGTTCCTGGTTTATGGAGGATATGAGGAACTAGTCATCAGAGGACATGTAGATGCTAGTTTCCAGACAGATCAAGATGACATTAAGTCGCGAAATGGATACATCTTCAGTTTGAATGGAGTTGTAGTAAGCTGGAAGTTCTCAAAGAAAAGTGTGGTCTCAGATTCTACAGTAGATTCCGAGTATATCATAGATTATGAGGCAGCTAAAGAATCAGTATGGATTTGAAGCTTCATCCAAGAGCTAGATTTAGTACCTAGAAGTAATGATCTTATCACACTCTATTGTGATAATACTGCAGTAGTGGAACTTTCAAAAGAGCCAAGGTCACATCAGCAGACAAAGCACATACTTTAGAAGTATCATCTATTGAGGGATATTTCTCAGAGAGGTGAAGTTGCAGTGAGCAGTATTTCCATAGAAGACAATATGGAGGACCCCTTGTCTAAATCCTTGACTCAGCAGAAACATGATCATCATGTGAGGTCTAGCGGACTAAAAGTCGTACGAAGTTGGCTCTAGTCCAAGTGGGAGTTTGTTAGAGTTGGTTTCCTGAAAATCAACTGTTTCTACTTTGATTACATGAATATACACTTATTATATACTATTCATTGTTCTACACGACTATAATATAATAATGTCCTAGAATATTTTTTGCATTAATAAGGTCATGGAAGATCCCCGTTATGATGAGAACCTTAAAATGATATATCAATATTCTTAAATAAAGTTCTATTATTGGATGACATACTATGATAAGACACATAGTATACAGACCGTCATGTGTGAGTACTTGTAAGAAGGCGAGACTCTCTCACATGGAGTTCGAACTTGGTAATCTCAAAGAAGGGAGATTATGAGAACAGAACCGCCAGTAGTAATTCTACATGTCTTGGTGTCATCGGATATTGCTATCTACGAGTGTGTGTAATGGTCCTTAGACTGGAAGATTATCATTAACTCATGTCATGACTCGTGCACTGAGATTTGCTGACGAAAACTGTCATGTAGACAATTGGCGGGAAGTAGGGTACGTTGGGTGCATCACGAATGATATGTTTTTAATGGATAATTCGAGGAAGGATTTGTCCCTTCCATATTTATGAAAGTATATATCCCATGCCCTTTCATTTAAGTAGAACTATCACCCAAATTCTAAGGCCATGGTGTAATGGTGAGTTTATTTCTGGAAGTCAATAAATGACAGATCAAGCATATGGGTTTATGACACTGCCATGAAACCTTCTTGATAAGATATTGAAACAAAGGGATTAAATTACATAGTAAGCATTCATATGAGGCGACACATCAATGCAGCTTCAACTTCTTTCTCTTGGGTTCCTTGACCTGTTGCTAGACAGTAATCTTGAACTTTAGGTAAGCCTGCCTAATGCCAATGAGAAAGATGCCTGGAGGGTCACACACTAAGTGTATCCAAGTATCTCAAGTAGAATAATGATTATTCCGATACGTGGTTTAATAATTATTCAAGGAAGCCCAAATAATTTTAATGTTGGGGGAATAATAAAATGAAAACAAGTACATTACGTGTATTAATGATTACACTCCATGTAGTTTTTATTTTGAAAAAAAGTACTCATCGTGTATTAATGATTACACACCGTGTAGTTTTTATTTTGGAAAGGAAATGTAAAACAAGTATATGTCATGTATTAATGATTACACGTCGTGTAGTTTTATGAAAAACAAGTACACGCCCTGTATTAATAAATACACACGGTGTAGTTTTTCCAGTCTATATTTTGAGGATATAATATTGTTTTGTTAAATGATATTTATTATAATTAGTGTGGGTGCATGTCAAAGAATTAATAATTCGACATGGGGGTTTTCAATAAGAGCTAATGAAATAAATAAAACACGTAACGTGTTTATTTATTATCATAAATCTATATCCTCAAACTCGATTATAAATATCCTCACAACCCCAACACTTTTCCCCAATCATTGTGCACAACAATTCTGGAGAAATCTTTCAAGGCTGAAAGAACCTCTTCCTCCAAGAACGCTCTCAAGACCGAGAGAGATCCTCTTCCATCAGATCAAGATGGTCTAAGGCAAACAACGCAAGAAAAGGTTTCTCCATGCTAGCACCTGGAGATTACTTTGGCGATGTCTAGAGATACGAGGTGCACATGTATCACTGCTAGAGGAAGTCTATAATTGGCTTCTGCAACGCAATGACGAATCACATCAGAACGTGATAAAGAATATCAATGAAGAAAGAACACCCAAAAGGTACTTCTTATAAATTAATTAAATTAATTATAATTAACCTGTGATGATCCACTTTTTTGGTTCTGGTACCTTTATTCTTCTTTATATATTTATGTGAATCGATCCATGGAGATTGGCGTTTATCATCATATTAATCCCAGATTGATCATTTCTAATGACAAAAAGACAAGTGGGAAAATCCGCCCATGAGCTTCTGCTACACCCGGAACCTTCAAATGGTATCAGAATTGTTGTGCACAATGATTGGGGAAAATTGTTGGGGTTGTGAGGATATTTATAATTGGGTTTGAGGCTATAGATTTATGACAATAAATAAACACATTTCACATTTTATTTATTTCATTAACTCTTATTTAAAACCCCCATGTCGAATTTTTAATTCCTTGACATGCTCCCACATTGATTATAATAAATATCATTTAATAAAACAATATTATATCCTCAAAATCCTGACTGGAAAAAACTACATGGCGTGTATTTATTAATACATGGTGTGTAATTTTTTTTCATAAAACTACACGGCGTGAAATAATTAATAGACGACATGTACTGGTTTTACATTTCCTTTCCAAAAAGAACTAAACTGCGTGTAATCACTAATACACGGCATGTACTTGTTTTTATTTTATTCTTCCTCCAACATTAAAATGATTTAGGCTTACTTTAATAATTAGTAAACTACATACTGGAATAATCTTTATTCTACTTGAGATACTTGGATACACTTAGTGTGTGACCCTCTAGGCCTCTTTCTTGTTGGCATTAGGTGGGCTTGCCTAAAGTCCAAGATTATTGTCTAGAAATAGGTCAAGGCAGCCAAGATAAAGAATTTGACGCTGCATTGACGTGTCACCTCAAATGAACACCTACTGTGTAATTTAATCCCATTGTCTCAATATCTCTTCAAGTAGGTTTCATGGCAGTGTCATAAACCTATATGCTTTATTTTTCATTCTTTTACTTCCAGAAATAAACTCGTCGTTACACCATGGCCATGGAATTTGGGCGACAGTTCTATTTCAATCAAAGGGAACAAGATATCTACTTTCATAAATATGGAAGGGACAAATTCTTCCTTGATTTATCCATTAAAAACATGTCATTCGTGACACACCCAACATACCCTACTTCCCGCCAACTGTCTATGTGATGGTTCTCGTCAGCAAATCTAAGTGTGTGAGTCATGACATGAGTTAATGATAATATTTCATTCTAAGGACCATTACACACACTCAAATATAGAAATATCTGATGACCCCAAGACATGTGGAATTACTACTGGTGGGTCTGTTCTCATAATCTCCCATCTTGGAGATTACCAAGTGCGAACTCCATGAGAGAGAGTCTCGTCTTCTTATGAGTACTCGCACATGATGGAATGTATACTATGTGTCCTATCATAGTATGCCATCCAAACATAGAACTTTATTTAAGAATATTGTTATAGAATTTTAAGGTTCTCATCATAGCGGGGATCTGCCATAACCTTATTAATGCAAAAAATATTTCAGGACATTATTATATTATAGTCATTCAGAATAATGAACAATATATAATAAGTGTACATTCATGTAATCAAAGTACAAATTGTTTCCTCTCAGGACACCAACTCTAACAGTTATGACTTTAAGTGTGTATTTTTATATTAAATTAAAAATAAATTTAGAAAAAAGAAAAAGTGACATAATGAAAATTGGGAAAACACATTCAAATTGTGTTGATGCTTTAGTAAAATGATCCATCGGTAATTTTTTATGTGTATGAATCAACCATACCTCAATATGAAAAACTGTGTGACCTATATGACTAAATGTGTCTATTATCAGTTTAAAATTAACATTTTAGCTCAAAAAGTTGCACCCACTTAAAACCAAGAAAAGTCGCTATGATTGTCCTAATAATTTAGTAAAATGATTCATAAGTTCTTTATGACATGTGTTAAGCAGTATCATGTCAAACCAACACACGATGTAATTGGTATGACTCAAAATGTGTGTTTCTATTTTGAAATGATATTTTAGTAAAGAAACACAACTAACATACTAAAAACTAATCAAACTCATTCGAATTGTTTTTATACTTTATTAAAATGATCTATAAGTAATTTTTGATGTGTAGGAATCAATTGCACCTCAATCTAATGCATGGTGCAACTGGAATAACTCAAAGTGTCTCTTTTTATTTAAAATTGACATTAATTTTAGTAAAAAAACACAACTTGCATGCTGAAAACTAAGCAAATGTATTCATATTGTTTTGATAATTTAGGAAAATGATCCATGAGTCATTTTTAAAATTTAGAAATCCACCCCACCTCAATAAAATGCATGATGTCACTGGTATAAATCCAAATGTGTCTTTTTATTTAAAATTGACATTAATTTAAGTAAAAACAACAACTAACATACTAAAAACTAAGAAAACACATTTAGATTGTTTTGATACTTTAGTAAAATGATCCATGAGTTATTTGTAACATGTAGGAATCAACACCACCTCAATCTGACGCATGGTGTGACTGATATGACTAAAAGTGTATGTTATCAATTTAAAATTTACATTTTAGCTCAAAATGTGTCACTCACTAAAAACCAAGAAAAATATTTTTGATTGTATTCATTATTTAGAAAAGTGATTCTTAAGTCCTTTCTGACATGTATGAAGTATTCTAGCATCAAATTGATACATGATGTGACCGTTATGACTAAAAAAGTGTGTTTCTAGTTTGAAATGATATTTTAGGAAAAAAACACATCTGACATAATGAAAACGAATAAAATGAATTTGGATTGTTTTGATACCATAGAATAATGATCCATGAGTCATTTGTAACATGTAGAAATGAACCCCACCTCAATCCGATGAACGATGTGACTGATATAAATCCAAATGTGTTTTTATTTAAAATTAACATTAATTTAAGTAAAAAATAACAAGTGACATACTTAAAACTGAGAAAACTCATTCGGATTGTTTTGATGCATTAATACAATGATCCATGAGTAATTTTTGATGTGTAGGAATCAATTTCACCTCAATGTGATGCATGGTGTGATCAGTATGACTAAAAGTGTTTATTGTCAATTTAAAATTGACATGTTAGCTCAAAACGTTTCACTCATTGAAAACCAAGAAAATTACCTCTAATTGTATTCATAATTTAGGAGATCAATTTGTAAGTCCTTTGCGACATCTATGAAGTAGTATCACCTAAAACGGATGCATGATGCAACCGACATGACTCAAAATGGGTGTTTCCAATTTGAAATGATATTTTAGTAAAAAAACACAATTTTCATACTAAAAACCAAGCAAAACCTTTCAAATTATTTTGATAATTTAGAAAAAGGATCCATGGGTCATTTATGATGTGTAGGAATTAACCACACCTCAATACGACGGACGATGTGACCAGTATAAATCCAAATATGTCATTTAAATTTGATATTAATTTTAGTAAAAAAACAAGGGACATACTCAAAAATAATCAATCCCATTTAGATTGTTTTTATATTTTAGGAAAATGATCCATAACTCATTTGTGACGTGTAGGAATCAACCTCGCCTCAATACGAAGCACATTGTGACCTGTTTAACTCCAAATTTGTCTTTCTTATTAAAAATTGACATTTTATTAATGTATTATTTCATATTAATGTTTAATATATTTCTCTATAGTATTACTAAAATAATATTTGTTTTCTAAAATAGGTGGAACCTTTTTCTTGATTTGGGATGATTTTTTTGACAACTAATACCATAGGCAGACAATTTTGAGAGGGGATCACAGATTTCAAAGGATGAAACATTAATGTTTTTAACTGTTTTTTGGATAATTGTAAATTTAATTATATAAAACATTGTTTTAAATGTATATAGAATTGTCTTCAAAACCCTTGTGTGTACTATTTTGTTCTTTTGTTCACTGTACAGGTGTTGTTTTGTGTAGGTGGTGTGTGTGTGTTGTACAGGTGTTGTTGGTGGGTGTACTATTTATATATGCAGGTGTTGCTGGTGGGTGTGCTGTTATATAAATAGAACATCACATATAGCTAGGACTTTATCAGCGTTAAAAATAGTGCCGATAAAATGTGTCCTTTATCCATGATAAAATAGAATTGATAAAGGGGGCATTTATCAGCGCTTTTTTTAACGCAAATAAAGGACACCCTTAATAAACTTTTTTTAGCACTATTAAAGGGAACCCCCCCCCCCCATATTCATTGAGATTAACAGTTTTTTTCTAGCACGGTTAAAATCATTTTCTAGCACTAATAAAAGCACGATCTTTAGTAGTGATTGATGCATGTCATTGAGCTTAAATATTAGTTCAACAATCATCACAATTAGAACACATTGACTTTTCATATTCACAGCTTATTGACAACATATTTAACTCCATCACAACCCCAATAAACTACATGGTTTCATCAATTATATATATTTAAAACTAATTAAACATATCAATTTTGAATACACCATTTAATTAAATAAGTAGAAAATTATAAAAAAATGATTTACATTGTAATTATTTTTCAATGAGTTAAACAAAATTGAGTTATATAAATTAAATATATATATATATACATATATATATTTAAATTAGTTCAACTATTCAACATCATTGACACGTGTTATTGAGCTTAACTTCCATTTCAACAATCATCACAATTAGAACACACTAACTTGTCATCTTCATAACTTATGGACAATAGATGCAACACCAACACAACCTCAAAAAACAACTTAGGTTCTTCAATTATATATATTTGAAACTAATTAAATATAAAAATTATGAATACATCATCAAATTAAGTATAAAATTATAAAAAAAATTATATTTAATAATGTTTTCATGTGTTAATAAAAAGTAATTTATATAAATTAAAATATATATATATATGATAAAACCAGTTTAAAAATAATCACAATTAAAACATATTGACTTTTCATCTTCAAGAATTGAAAACATATCCAACTCCTTCACAACCTCAATAAACCACTTAGGTTCTTTAATTAAATATATTTAAAATTAATTCAATACAAAAAATATGAATGCACCATTTAATTAAGAAAGTATAAAATTATAAAAATGATTTATACTGTATTATTTTTTCATGCGTCAAAAAAAATGATTTATATAAATAAAAAAATAAAATAAAATATCATAAAAAAATGGACCAAATATAATAGTATAATAATAAAAGAAAAAAATGAACTCAAATAGAATAATTACAATGTTACAGTGCGACATCAACATGGCGGGAGAAACAACATTCCTTATAAGATAGATTTTACACTAAAATAGTGTTTTATGTTATTTTTAGGATAGTTATAAATTTCATAACCAAAAATTTCTAATCATTGTTTATAAATTTAAAAATTTATATAAATTTTAAAAATTCCATTGAAATTTAAAAAAATCAATAAAAACACTATTATTTTTTATAGATTAAAAATCCAGAGTTAATTAGGTCATATTTATTAAGTTTATTTGAATTTTGAATGGGTAAAAATGAATTATTATCATCCCCATGGTTGTGAAGAGATTATTTTTTCATTAAATATAAGATTACCCTCATTCACTATATCTATTATATATATAATCTATATGTGATAATATTAAAAATATTAATAATTTACATTATACAAAAATTTTATAATTTATAAAAAATTTATAATAGCATATAAACTCCCATGAAAATATAATAAACCTAATAAGAGGATTATTAGCATTAATAGAAATAGTAGAAAAAATAATAATAATAATAATAATAAGATAGTTAGATTACATCATTCATTGTGAAACACAACACAACAAAAGAAACTTCAATAACCTCAAGGCTTGACCCCACGACCTTCCCCTCACCCCCCTAAGTCTCAAACCACCACCACACCAACATGGGGGTATAATTTTTTTTAAGTTTGGGATAAAATCCCCTTTATTGAAAGTAAAAAAACAGTACAAGAAAAGAGAGGATGGGGTCATAAAACAAACTACCCCCATTATAAAATCAAAGAAACGTCAACGAAGATAGAAAACACACACATCAAAAGTCGCTAGACCTCAAGGTCACCAAACCATGGGAAAAACCTAGATCTACATATGGAGAAACAAACCAGACCCCATGAGAGATAGTGCTCATGATGTGATGTAAAATTCATCCACCCTGACCATGAGGGTGTCAGTCCCTTCCCCATTATTTAACTATATGTTATGGTTCCCCACCATCATCAATAGATTTATAATCTGAAGAATCCTTGAATTCATCTTCTTTAGAAGCATCGACACTACTTTGTTTATCCTCCTCACAACTACTGGTGTCATGTAGTTTTAAAGGGTTATGTGTGTGAACATTACCTTTGAATTGGCTGTGTACTTCCTTGTAAGGTCTTGTAACATTAGAATGTGTGTGAATAGATTAGCTCATTGTAAGGTTTTGAGGACTCTTGTCTAACATCCTGACTAAAGGACTCACCAAATTGATTTAAGTAGTAGTATCCAAAATAGGCTTCTATTATGTGACCTAAAGGGTTGGTGCCACCACTTCATATTTCCCCTCTTCCCCTAGAGGTTTACAAATAATAACTCCCACCACATCCATAAATATATTAGATTTAGTAGGTTTATTTGTATATAAAGATCCCATCCCAACTTTCTCAATCCCAACCACTTCCTTGCAAGGAGATACAACACTCAGGAAAGTAGAATCCAGCCCTTAGGCATTACCTTTATGATTTCTTGGAGTCACTGAAACTTATTTTGAGATATGATCCCCATAAGCATCAAATTTGAAAGTAGAAACTTGCATCATGTTAGGAGGCGCAGAAAAAATGACACCAGACTAATCCATATGCTTCCTAGAAACCCTAGAAGTACTATATTCCAATGCCATTTGTGTAGAAGAGACCAAACAGTTGTCCTCCACTTCAATAATCCACTTAATTCCTTCCTTTAGTCACTTTTATAGGTATAACTACATCCAAATTCAATTTACCTTTTTGATTCCTAGAAGAAATAATTTTTCACTCTTGTCATAATTGGATACCAGCACCTATTTTTTCATCAAGTTCATGATCAGTTCGTCCATCTTCATCCTCACCAATTCCATCATAGATAACTTTAGCATCAGAAGTGCCCTTCTCTAAAATTAGGTTATCCCATGACCTAGAAAAAGTATTCAAATAAGAATTCATAACCCCTCCCTCACCCCCTGCCATGATGCAAGGTCCTAAAGGTAGGGTCTTTTTAGCATAAGGATAAACCATTCCATCCTTGGTAACACCCTAAGATAGTCTTGAAACAGGAAGAACAACCACAGGGGGAGTAGGGGAGCACCCATACATTCCCTGTTCCCATTAATTTTTCTTCTCTGATCTACCTTCCATCAAAATATTCCCCACGATCTTTCTCTTATAATCCTTAAATAAGTGTCCTTCTAGATTTCATATTCCACAAATTAATTTCTTGTGGAAAACTTCCTTAGAGTCCCCAACCATATTACACTCAACACAGTAAAAAGGGTGCCTCTCATAATCCACACATAGTTGAATATCATCACTATGGGTGGAAAGAATTACCTTCTCGATGAGAGTAACATTGAGATCCACCTCAACAAAAAATTTAGTAAAATGTACAAATCTAACATGGTCCATCTCCCTATCGAGTTTTATTAGAACACCAAATTTTATGGAAATGTTGTTCAAGATATTTGGGTGTTATAGGATTCAATTGAGCCTATGTATCCTAATCCAAACTTGCACAAAATCATTCCTAACTTTTGATAATTTAAAATTAAAACTCCATTCATGGAAATGAAGAGAACTAGGTTTATGATACAAATAACTCCTATGTGTTTCCTTAGATCATCTGATGAAAATAAAAAATGGAAGAATCCATGACCGATTAACAAACACCTCAAATATGGAAAAAATCAAAATTTGAGAAACCCTAAGTACTAAATCCTCAAGACGCCATGATTTCTCACCTTTAGGTAGAGTAAGCCTCTCTATAAGTGAGTTATTTCCCATATCTAACCATTCTGAGATGAATTGCAAACTCCCTTTTTTTGAGAGACAAAGTACCCTTTCTGATGATCTGACCTATAGCTGATTCTATAAAAGATGCGAGTGACCATACACTTCCTTTAAAGGAAGATACCCAATGTCACCTAGAGAATCCATCTGAATGGACAACATGGTCTCTAGAAGTAGCATTGTAGATCTCAGCTCAATTTTCTTCAACAAATCGCTAATTATTTCATGAGCTTATGAGACTAACTCCTTCCTCCAACCTCAATATATGGTGGAATAATAATAATAATAATAAATGTGGCGTAAAAGAATTGATATTTATATTTAGGGTACTTATATATATATAAATATATTTGTGTGTGTGTCTAGAGACATATATATGAGAATGATATTTAGCTTTAAATTTTTTATGGTCAGTTATATTATTACATAACGTGTATCGACCTTTATGTGTCCATCTAAATTTGAACTGCAAATTTATATATTCATAGTAATATATCATTATGATAGTAGATACACATAGTAAATTTATATGATACATTTATAATTTTAAGAGTGATTATACATAGTAAAATATGTGAATACATTGTATATTTTCATTTTACACAATATATTACTAATAAAAATAAACATTATTTTGTTATCCATCATCAATCATCATCAATTTACACATTAAATTGTTAATCTAAAAAGTATATTTTTAATGTTCATAGTAAATTATAACTTCACAAAGAAAATTATATATGTAAACATTAAATTTTTAATCATTATCATTCATTGTAAATTTACACAATTAAACAAGGGAAAATAAAGTAATTTTAAAAATTGATGTGAAAATTATTACAACACATGATTTAAAGAACAATTTTATAGTAAATATACATAAAAAATTACATGATCAATTTCCCTTGTATAAATAGAACAATAAATTCAATGCAATTGTGATCATTAAATTTACATAGTAAATTGATACATTAAATAATAAATGATAACATACGCTACTAAAAAAATTATGTAATAAATTTATCATTTACACTGTGAATTAACAATTTACACATTAAATTAACAATTGCATACTAGATTTTCATTTTACATAGTAAATTCACAATTTACATAATAAATTTGTAGATTACATGATAAATTTTCAATTTAAATGGTATTTTTTCATATTACACACCGTAAATGGAAAATTAAAATTATAGCAATTTTCAAAAATTTCACATCAAACGGGAAATTAAATATGAAATTTACACACATTAAATGGAAGAGTAAATTTTGAGTAAATTTTGAATTTACAAAGTAATGATAAAGTAATTTCTCAATTATTTTTTATCAATATATATATATATATATAATTTAAAAAAAATATTATTATTGTATTATAGGTCAATACTAATGTGAGGTCAAAAATTCTTTGCAAGCTAAATATAAAAATACTATGTTTTTTATTATATTCAAATTTAACTAATGGGATTAAGACCATTATTTTTTTCCTGTACATGTCACCGTTAAAGAGGGTCATGGCCAAATATACCTATCAAAAAGACTACAACATGTGGTATGGCTTATTAACCCATGGGTTTTTACAGACTTGGGCATTTAAAAAATGAACCTTAAAAAATGTGGGCTCTCTTAGCCTGGTCTACAGAATCAATAATCCATACAGACCAGGCCATAGGACAAAGTGTCAGATTCCTCACCCCGCATATATATATTTTTTTAAAAAATAAAATATAACTATGGTAAAAATATTATGCACTAATGATATTTTTAAATTATTATTATTCAATTTTTAAATAATTTTATGTAAAAAATAATATTATGTGTTTTACTATACATTTAATTAAGGTGTATTTTTTAATTTATATGCATATAGGTGATGTTTTCTTGAATTATATATCATTTTTTATATTTTATAATTTGTTTAAAAAAACAATATATGTTGTTTTTACATGTTTTTAATGTTTATTTTTTATTAAATGTAAATTTAAACTTTTAAAATATTTTAAATACTGATTTTTACAAATAAAAAGAAGAAGAAAAATGTGGGAGCGGACTCCTAGTCCATGGATACCACAAGGGTGGGTTTGTTCGAATTTTATCATCTCTAGATTCATTAAATAGTAGATCATTTGGTGATATGATACGATGATGACAATTGAATTTTCTTATGTGTAGTGATCCAAGAAAGGAATGGGCTAAAGGGTATGTTGGTACAAAAAAGTTTTCAACACCTAAAAAAGTGGTGTACAATGTCATTTTTTCATGACTAACACAATGTTATATTATTTATTAAACAAATAAGAAAGTTGTAATATATTTTAAAATCAAACATTTTTTTAAATGAAATTATATTTATCTTATACAAAAAATGTTTATTGTGTCTTTCTAAAAAATAAACAAACAATATTTTTTTTTAAACATAATTATTTGAATAAAGTTAACAAATTTTATTTAATATTTATAAATGCATATAATTTTTTAAAAGATTTAAAATAATTACGAGTATTTTTTTTTAAACCAATTGTATTTTTATATGAATTTTTTTTATCTTTATTAAAAAAATTGTGTTAGATATTTTAAAAAGTATTTAAAAATAACTGTGTGATAAAAAATATATTTTTCAATCATTTAGGAAAAAATTTATAAATTTTATTTGATATTTTAAAATCCCTACAGGTTTTTTTAAATGATTAAAACAATATTGAGTTTATTTTATTATAAAAATAATTATTTTTCTAAATAAAGTGACATTTTTATTTAAAAAACAGTCTATACCAATTAAAAGACAAAATAATTTATTTTAAAAATATATATTTTTTAATCATTTGAATAATATTCATAGATTTTATTTAATATTTTAAAATACATGAAATATTTTTAAATTTATAAAAAATATTTATTTTTGAGATGAATTAAATTTTTTTTAACAAAATTACACATTTTTATTTTTTATATTTAAAGAATATAGTTTTCCTATTAACTATGAAAATAAAAAATATTTGATTTAAAATATATAAATATATATATTTATTATTTAAAAAAAATTCTTTAAACTTGAACTTTTTTAATGGTGTCATAAATATTTTTTTAAGCATAAATTTTATTTCTAGTGGAAGTTTTAGTGGAATCCCTAATTGAAGTTTCACTAGAATTTTTCATGAAAGTTACAGTGAAATTTCCGGTGAATGTTTCAACTGAAACTTTCCATTGGAAGTTGATGGCACGACTCAACGCACTAGGGCCTGCCTAGCCGGAAATAAAATGAGTGTGACACCACAAGACTTCCTACAATAGGCTAGGGGCTGGAAAAAAGCATAGAGAAGGCATGCCACACACTTAGGAGGCCTTAACCTAAGGTGCCTATATGCACGCACACATCTCCAAATGCCCATAAAATGTGGAAAGATAAATAAAACTATTACTAATGCATGCTTACTTCTAAATCTCTCAATCAAAGTATAACAATAATACTGGAAAGTATAAAGGGCCAAATACAAGCCAACCAAAATCGAAAAAGAAGTCCATCCTTCTAGAAGGAGGAGACTATAGTCAAATGCGACACCTAGTATGAACCTCGATCTGTATAACCCAACTATAACCCATATACTTTTGGTCCTCCAAGGTCCTCGTTGAACGATCTATCATTGCATGGCACGACATATGTGGGAAGAGCCTATAAAGGGGTGAGTGTAACAATACCAAGTAGGATACCCTAAAATAACTAAACATAAAGAATCAAGAGAGTAGTTAACCCATAACAAGGGCATGTCAATCAGAATATGAGACATATGATAATAACATCCAAATATAATCACAATAGATATTGAGTCTTGGGGTAAAGTCACAAATTCATAGTCAACCTAGGATTCTTCTGGAGATTACAAGATAGTGCTCATTCGGGAATAGCTCACCCCACAAGTCGGGTAACACTAATGGTGCTCATTCAAGAGGTCATCCTCATCAAGTCCCACTTTGTGGAAGTACGAACTAGAAATCAGATTAGATCGATACACAAATATAGGATCACACCCAAGGCCATGGGGGACACCACAAGCCCTACTGGATTAACCTGTTAAGTAGGGGATCAATATCTATGTATGTTAGTCACATTGATACCTCAAACCCCACCTAGGGAAAAATATATGATAGAGGATCCCACCCTGGGAATCAAGATGGATTCCTATAACTCTATCTGATACTAATCCAATAAAGGGGATCACATCCTATGCTCAAAACATTATGCATCTTCCTACCCTCGTAGGGAATGAATATAGGGAATGCACCTTATGGAAATCGGTCCATACTAATGAGATCAAGTGACTTAAGATATCTTGGAGAATGTACACAGCATGTACTAGTAGTATATAGTGTTTCATTCCTTCCCCAGGTTTGGGTTCAAACCCATTCTCATGTTATTCTATTTGTGCATGTGTACATTGGTTGTCCCCATGTACCAAGTTGTGTCCGGGTACCTGGCCATGTGCGAGTACTGGGTCATGCTCGTGTACTCTTTCCATGCCCATGTACCTCGTCATGTCCATGCCCATGTTCCCTGAGGGAAGATGTTGATTCTCTAGTTCATGTCACATTGTGTGTGACACATGTAACATTATGTGTGTTATTTATATCTATGTGGAAACCCTAGCATCACATAAAGGTGACTACATGACGAGTGTTCTTCCGGACTACACACCATGTAACAAATAATTTTCTGGAAATCTTATAATGCCTTCATATCTTCCACTCACACCACTATCACCTCAATTTTTTTCACCTAACCTACACAAAACCATGGATCTGAGGATTTTCAATCTCTATCGTCACTAGTGTCTAGATTATGGCCACCCAATCTACTCACAAAAGTATGTCGTTTCTCTAATCCATCACCGTAATCCAAACTGGGAAATGGGAAATGTCAATATGATATTGATCCATCATTATAGCCATCACACCTTAATCACATCATCAATATCAAACTCTAACCCACGGTATCAATACATTTCACCAAAGAACATTTGTGCAACAATTGATTATTGGGTTTTTGTCGAAATGCCATCCAAACTGAATACCGATGATAATCATGTGAAGAATAGGGAGAGGAATACATAAAACATAAAAATGAGGAATGATCCTTGGACAATGTTCATGTTGGCCAGGATTTTTTGTTATAGGTATGATGAATAAAGAGGAATAATAAAGAAAAGGAAAATAATATCAATTCCTAATATTCTATAAAGATAAAACATCAACTTTAATTTATCTATCAACCCGTAAATCACACTATTAGAATAATTTATTTGGGTTCAATGCAGGATAATCTAAAATGGGTTAAAATCCTTAAAAAACATCCTACCTTGATTTTTTATCAATAGTTAGATAAGTACAATTTTGTGTCATCACCATTTGTGAGATCCAGGAACTCCGTTGCTGCTCTAATCACTGAAGAATGATCTAATCTCGGTCGCCCATGAATTCTCCTACAAAGGATACTATCTCAATCCCTAGGGTTATGTGGTTATATAAATAGTAATAAATTTATTTATTTATTTATTAAATTATCAATCCTCCCATAACTAAACTTTTATGAAATTATTGATGCTGAAAAAGGTTATGTTGAATCCAGGGTAAAACCCACATTTTAGATTCAATGGAATTATTATATCTCCAATCTAAGACTCCATTCATGATTTATTTCATTATTTTATAAAAACTGAGTGTGCATGATATAATATATTTAATATTTTTATTATATCAACATCGTGTCTCACCAAGCCTTAGAATCTTTCATCATCTTAGTGTCTAGCTCTAAAAATATTTCTTAATATATTTCAATGTCTTATAAGGAAAAAACAAGGACATTACATTCTCCCAACCTTGGGTATTTTCATACCAAAAATAAAAAAAACCTACTCCTAAAGATATGGGTACTAATCTCGCATCTGGGTATCACACTCCCAAGTGCTCTCCTACAGATTTTAGTGATTCCACTGAACACACAGTAATGGAATCACTTTCCCATGAAGGATCTTACCATGTCAATCCTTGATCTCTACCGGGTACTCTAAAAATGTAGATCCACCCTTGACTTCCATATCTCCCTAATCAATAACATGTGATGGGTCATGAACATACCTCCTCGGTTGGGGCACGTGGAAGACATGGTGTACCCGGTCTAACTATAGTGGTAGAGCCAAGTAGTGAACCACCTCACCAGCTCTATATAGTATCTGGAAAGGGCCAATTAATCTCATAGATTACTCACCCCCCCCCAACAAATCTCTATAATTAATGTCAAGGTGATACCCTCAGGAACACATGGTCTCCAACCTCAAACTATAAAGGTCTCCTTTATCAATCCGCATAAGACTTCTGATGGATCTTGGAAGTCTTCACCCACTCTTGGATTTGAAACTTATGTGTCATCACCTACACCAACTCTATACCCATGAGTGTTGACTCACCTGGATCAGTCCAACATAGTGGTGACTTGAAAGGTCTCCCATACAAGGTCTTTAATGGTGTCATATGGATAGTAGATTTGTCATTGTTTTTATATGAAAAATTCACTAAGGGTAGGTTATACTCTCAACTGCGGACAAATTCTAACATTCAATCCCACAACATGTCCTATGGAACCTAAATGGTTTGCTTATTTTGGTTATAATTCTAGTGTTTATTCTCAAATTAAATTGAGTCCTAAAGGCCTCCCAAAATCCTCTATAAAATCATAACATAAAGTAAGCATCATGTTATGAAATGACTATTTAGGTAACTCTATGAAGTCGTAATATGTCATTCACATAAATGCATCCCAATATCTCTACTAAACTCTCCTCTTGGATAGCTAGGAAGTGGGATGACTTGGTGGGTTGGTCTATGATGACACATATGGCATCATGTCCACTACACATTCGTGGTATCCCTATCATTAATTCCATATATATACCATCATACTCCCATTATAGAACCTCAAGGGGTTGATCTAAACCCACTAGAACCTGGTGCACATCCTTCACCTGCTAACAATTGAGGCATCAAGAGAAAAACTCTATTACACACTTCTTCATCACTAGCCACTAGAACTGACGTTGAAGGTCCTAATAAATCTTCACCATACATGGATATACCACCAAGTGGGTGTATGAAACTCCATCATCACTTCCTCACGCACTATGACTGGTACCATCATCCATCCTATAAAAAGGATGATGTGCTCCCCACCTCTCAAAAAAATCCACTAGGAGCACGTCTTGTAGATATCTGAGTACATAAGTTCTCACAGTCAGTATATTCAAGATGATCCTCTCTAACACACTGTAGAATTTGTTGGGTAATAACCATTTAATGTAGATAAAATTAATTATCCTCATCCACAAGGGATAATTGTAATTATACTAACTTCTCTGATACCTCTGTCAACAACTATGAACAAGATCTTCTACTGAGATAATTTTACACCATGTTCCCTTTCCCAAGAGTATAGACAACATTGAAGTCACAATCCTAAAGTAACACTAGCCATCACCTCTATCTCAAGTTAATATCCTTTTTCAATAATATGTACTTGAGTCTCTAGTGTTCATATTAGATGAAAACAATTTCACCCATACGGTATTTTCACCACATATTTAGGGAAAAGACTACTACTATAAGCTCTATATTATGGGTCACATAGTTCTGATCATGTGTTATTTACTAAGGGAACCCATAATAAATCACTATCTAACTCCATATTAGAACACATCCAATCCCTGTCCCTAAGGCATCGTGAACATTACGTACTCGACACCCTCCTCTAGAAATATCAATATGGGAGTGCTTATCAACCAATTTTGTGACTCTTGAAAAGAGTACTGGAACCATTCCATCCAAATGAAAGGATTCCCCTTTTAGTTTAAAGTATTCAATGGTGTAGATATCCTAGAGAAATTCGGGAAAAATCTCCTCTAGTATCTAGCCAACCCAAGGAAGCTTCACACCTTTTTCATGCTCTTGAGTGTCTCATGTGATAGCATTGTCTCAACATTTATTGAGTCCACTACTACACCTACTAAGATAACATGTCTTAGAAATTGGACCTCTTGAATCTAGAACTAGAACTTCAAGAGCTTCCCATAAAGCTGGTGCTCTGAGAGTATGTTCAGGACTATCCTCAAGTGTCTCATGTGATCCTCCTCAGATGTCAAGTAAACTAAAATATCATTGATTAAAATCACCACAAAACTATTCAAGAAAGTCTAAAATATTTGGTTCATGAGTCTCATGAACACTGCTAAGTGATTATTCATGTTGAAAGTCATCACCAAGTACTCATAATAACCATAGAGATATTGTAATGTCATCTTTGGTATATCCACATCACATACTTGAAGCTGGTGATAACATTATCTAAGGTTAATATTCTAGAACCATATTTCCCCTATAAAATGATAGAATAGGTAGTCCATCCTAATTAGTGGATACTTATTCTTTATGTTCACCTCGTTTAGGTGATGTTAATCCACACACAACATCAATCTCATATCCTCCTTTTTAGAAAACAACACTACGGATACCCAGGGTGACACACTGCATCTGAAAAATCTCTTCCTATGAAAGTCCTATAACTAAACATTCCACCCACAAAGCTCTACAAGATCCATCCGATGTATTGGAAAAAATATTAGGGAATTACCTAGGTTAAATTAAATGTGGAAGTATATCTCTTGGCGGGGAGGTAATCCAAAAACATCCTCAAGAAATATGTCCATGTACATCACCACCATAGTAGGAAGCTAAATGCACATAGAATTCACTACACCAAAATAATACTATCCAACTAGTGAGTGATCATTTGTACCCTCCTATGTATGAGTCCATCACACTCTTTTTGGGTTTCATTCTCATCGATGAAGGAAAACCTCATCCCATCTAGGAGAACGCACCGTAGCCTCCACTTAAAATAGTCAATCTAGGCATGAACTGTGTATAGTCAGTTCATACTTAGTATGAAATCATAAGTCCTCATAGATGGTATAAAGAGATCCCAAAGGAATATCTCTCCTCCTAGAGTTAGGTCACACTACTAGCAGAAGTTTGTGATCGTTGAATTTTCTCTAGTATGAGCCTCTAAACGCAGGGATTGAGCCAATGGCTTAACTGGAACCTCTAGGTATCAAACTAGTTATGTAGTAACAAAAAAGTGTCATGTTATTGTGTCTATCATTACTGTAGCTAAGGTATAAATGAAATAGATCACACCTATAATCATTCCTAGAGACTCTAGGTTATAGGCCTCAACCACCTACAGTTATCATCATCCCTTACCAGTAGCTCCCTAAGCCTGGTGGGGACCACCTGGGGGTGGTGGTGGTAATAGGTCAAATCATTTACCACTTATAGTTGATATTCTTTATCCTCTTCCTCTAACTGGGTGGTCTATTCACTTTACCTCTATCAGTTGCATGATGGGTTAGAAAATCCCACAAAAAAATGTCCCTGACGACCATAATAGTTTTACCTCCTCTCCCTGGGCTAACTAGAATCCATCTAAGAGACATAAACTACAAAACCACTATCCTAGCATCACCTCATAAAACATCTAGAATGTCTAAATCCCTACGTATAGTATTATCTACCCACTATCAAAGTCTCAACTTCTATGTTCCCATCACTGGCACCAACAGTCGGCTTCTGCTCGACTAGAAAACACTCAACTACCAAAGCACGCTCTAGAACCCCACCATAGGTAGAAATTCAAAGAGATATAAAATTAGCCTGGATATATATTCGTAGGCCTCACTCAAAGGTCTATGCCCAAAATAAATGATCATGAACCATATCCATTGAGTATCGTGAGAGGTTAGAAAACCATGATGAATACTCATCCACAGTCCTGTTTCCCTACTAAAACTATAGAAGTTCATGGATGCGTACTACCTACAACATATCTTGATATAAATACTCTCTAAAATTATGGTAAAACTACATCATTTAAAGATTCATCCCATCATATAATAGATTCAATAGGCCCCACCATCTCCCTATAAAGCCATGTAAAAGTCTCACTGCCAGGACCATCATCTGGTATGTAAGTTTCCTAACAAGGAAAAAGACTTGTGTAACAACCTCAGTCTAGTACTCAGGTATCTAAGGGTATTTATCATCCCAAAACCTAAGGGGTTGTTTTCACTAAAACTCATGAAGTTTTCTCAGATTTCATGCCTCATCTGCTGTTATTGTTGGAACAATATGTGACTCGATGAGTGTAGGTATTGCTAGAAAATAAACCTGATGTACCACCTCTTGATCATGTCCCTTTATCAAAGCCTTGTCCCTAATTGTATCATCCTAATGAACCTACTATGGAATAATAGCTAGAAAACTTCATGGAGGCATCCTAAAATGGGTAAGATGTACCACGATTAAGAGAATTTCTAGAAAATTGACTCAAGAAGGACATGGAACCACAACCCATTCTTATATGATGCTAGTTCCAATGTTTACCCTATAACTAGTGACTACATGTATGGAGTCAACAAGAATATTATCAGAGTCTTGGTGAATGAATACATTGGTCACCGATCCGACATTGGATTTCCTATCATGAGATCCAAACTCAAAACACTTTAAAATTGTTTCTATAAATCCCAAAACAAATATCACTACTATTAAATCTCCAAACTCTAGTCTTAAGATGAACACCACCCTAATACCACTCTATCATGACTTGACCCACCAAGGCCCATCGGGCTAGTGATAAGCTGAGTGTAATGCACTAATCCCATTTTTAATAGACCAATGGATAGTGACAAGTGCCAAGTTTTCATATCACACACATGGGATGATTTATCCTAAGGTACCTATATATAAGAACACATCTCCAAATGCCCATATAATACTAAAAGATAAATAAAACTGATATAAATTCATGCATACATATAAATCCCATAATTAGAATATGAAAATAATATAGGAAAGAATAAAGAGCCAAATAAAATCCCACAAAAACTGTAAAATAATTCCAACCTACTAGAATGTGGGGAATATTGTCAAATGTGACACCTTGTATGAACCATAGTCTATCTAGCCTAGTTATGCCTCATCTGATCTTGATCCTCAAAGGACCTTGTTAAATGTTTTATCTTCTTCAAAATACATTATATGTGTATGAAAAAACTATATAGGGGTGAGTATAAGATTACCCAGTAGGACACCCCAAAATCACCAAACATAAATCATCAAGAGAGTAGTAAGGTCATCACAAGGTCATGTAAATAAAAATATGTGACACATAATATTAACATCCAGATATACTCATGATAGACACTAAGTCTCAGGGTAAAGTCATAACCATAAATCTATCCTATAATTCTGATCAAAATTATAAGATAATGCTCGTTCGAGATAACTCTCTCCGTGAGTTGAGTAACACAGATAGTGCTCATTTTCAAGGTCATGCCCTTTAGGTATCTCTAGGATGAAGTACATGCTGTAAGTTAGAAGAGATTGATACACTAGTAAGGGATCACACTCAAGGATATAGGGTACACTCCAAACCCTAACTAGATTAACCTCTTAAGTAGAGGATCAATGCTCATGTATGTTGGTCACGTAGATACCTTGAACCCCACCTAGGGTAAAAGATATGGTAGAGAACCCCACCCTAGGACTCATAGGGGATTCCTAAAACTCTATCCAAGATTAATCTCATAGAGGGGATCACACCCTATGCTTGGGACAGGATGCCTAATCCTAACCTCATGGGGGATGAACCGAGAGAACACACCCTAAAAAATTGGTCTATACTAAACAGATAAAGGGCCTCAAGCTATCCGGAATAAAGTAAACAATGTGTAAAAGTAGTAAAATTTGCTTCTTACCTTCCCCAGGTCTTCCCATGTGCTCTATCTCATACATGTGTACTCCAGGCCATGCCCATGCACTTTGGTTGTGCCCTTGTACCAAACTGTGTCCAGGTACTTGGTCATGTCTAAGTATTGGGTCGTGCCTATATACTCTAGTTGTTCCTATGTACCTAGTCGTGTCCTTGCATGTGTACCCCAAGGGCACACAATGAGCTGCTAGGTCATTTCACATAGTGTGTGACATGTATCACAGTGTGTGTGATAGTTATCTCTATGAAGAAAACCTAGTGTCATAGAAAGGGGACTATATGTCATGTATTATTCCAAACTACATGTTGTGTAATGTGAGATATTCCAGAGAGTTCATAATGCTCACATAGCTTCCAGCCATGTCACTAATACCTCTATTTTCACCACATAATCTACCAACAACCATGAATCAGATGTTTTCTAAGCCTTTCCATCATCAATGGACAGATTCCGTCCACCCAATCTACTCAGAAATATATGTCGTCACATCAAGCCATCACCACATTCCATATCTGGAAATGATAAATTCTAATCCAATCCTGATCCATCATCTTAGCCATCACACATTGATCACATAATCAACATCAAACCCAAATCTATTATATCAATACATTTCACCAAATAATGGTTAAGCAATGACTTAATACTGGATATTTTCCAAACTACTAACCAAACTGAATATCGACGACGATCGCAAGAAGAAAAGTGAGAGGAATGAATAAAACAAAAACATGACAAAAAAACCTTTTAAAATGTTCATGTTTTCCTTGATTTATTATCTTATTGAAGATAAATAAAAAATAAAAAATAAAAAATATAAATTCTTAATATTCTAGTAAGATAAAACATTGATCACAATTTATCTGTTGACCTGCAAATAAAACTGTTAAAATAATTTATTTATATTTGATGTGGGATAATATAAAATGGGATAAAATATACAAAAAACATCATCCCCCAAGTTTGGATCAATATTTTTTGGAGAAAATTTTCATGTCACCATATTTTGTGAGATAAATGAACTTCGTTAGTGCTCTGATCGCTAAATCATGATCTGATATTGGTCTCCCATGAATTCTCCTACAACGGTTCCTCTCTTAATCCCTAGAGTTATGTGGATAACCCTTGGGATTTTCCATAACCATTCTTATATATAGGAGTGTATGTCATGGAGATATAAATATTGATAAATTTATTTATTTATTTATTAAATTACCAATCTTCCCATGATTGTACTTTTCTGGAATAACAAACATTAACAAAGGTTATGTGATACATAGGGTAAAACCCATATTCCAGATTCAATTTCAGTCTTGGAATTCTGATGTGAGATTATGTTATGGAGTTATTCCATTATTTTATAAAAAATATGCATACATGTTATAGGCTATTTAATATTTTTATTATATCACCACCAAGTCTTACTGAGCCTTCTAATCTCATTTCATCTTACTACCTAGATTTGAAAATATTTCTTAATATATTCTAAAGTGTTACAAGGAAAAAACAGGTACATTATAGTAGAAATTACCATTGATATTTTACATTGGAATTTTCCACTAGAATGTTTTGGTGGAAGTTTCACTATAATTTCTGGTAGATGTTTCACTAGAATTTCTACTGTAAGTTTCATTTGAATTTAGGATGGAAGTTACACTATAATTTATGATGGAAGTTTAATTATAATTTCCACTAAAATTTTCAACTAAAATTTTCAAGTGCCATTTAAAGTTACCATAGGAAATTTCCAAATGTAATTTTATACTCGAATGTTCTAGAATAAGTTTTAATGGAATTTATAATGGAAGTTTTACTTGAATCTTCTCTGTAATTTTCACTAAAATTTCTAATTAAATTTTCAAGTGAAATTTTCAAGTGGAAGTAGAAGTTGTAATTATAATTTTTTAGTGGAAGTATCCAATGAAATATTTCACTAGAAGTTTCACCAGAATCTTTAGTGGAAGTTTCACTATAATTTCCAAGTGTCACTTAAAGTTTCCACTGTATTTTTATTTTATATGTTTCCACTAGAATATTTCAGTGGAAGTTTCACTGGAATTTTTCATGGGAGTTTCACTATAATTTCCAGTGGAAATTTCCATGAAATTTCTAGTGAAATTTTTAATTAATTTTCAAGTGTAAGTTAAAGTTAGCACTGGATTTTTCTAGGGAAATATTCCTATAGAAGTATCACTTTAATTTACTATGGAAGTGTAAGTTTTGTTAGAATTTATATCGACCACCATGTGTTAAAAATTTCTAGACCTTGAAACTAAATCAGCTGGGAATGTCAAGGCCCCCTTTATCTTCTAGTGAAAGTTCCCCTGAAACTTCTGGTAATTTATTTTACTAAAAAAATTATTATATATTTTCACTAAAACATTTAATAAAAGTGTCGAGATTAATTGGTAATTTTTACACTAAAATTTTCTGATGAAAATTTATTTTTTAAATTTCCACTAGAACTTTTGGTGAAATTTCCACTAGAACATCTAATAAAAATTTCCACTGGAACTTCAAGTGAAAATTCCACTTAACTTTTTTTTACCCTTACTTAAATTTAGTTTAACCTAACTTAAATTTATTTTACCCTAAATTAAATTTATTTTACCCTTAATTAACTTTATTTTAATATTACTTAAGTTTTTTTACCTTACTTAACTTTAGTTTACTCATACGTAACTTTTTTTTACTATTTCTTGACTTTTTTACACTTAAATTTTTTTTACCCTTAACATTAGTTTACTATTACTTAATTTAAGTTTACCCTTACTTAAATTTATTTTACCCTCACTTATTTTTAGTTTACCCTTACTAAACTTTGTTTTACCCTAACTTAGATTTAGTTTACCATTATGTAACATTAGTTTATTATTACTTAACTTTGTTTTACCATTAATTTAATTTAGTTTTACAATTAATTAACTTTTTATAACCTTAATTGACTTTATTTTACTCATAATTAACTTTTTTTTCATTAATTAAGTTTAGTTTACCCTTTATTAACATTTTTTACCCTTACTTAACTTTATTTTACCCTTAATTAACTTTATTTTTACCCTTAATTAACTTTTTTACCATTACTTAACTTTATTTTATCCTTAATTAATTTTATTTTAACCTTATTTAACTTTGTTTTACCCTTAATTAACTTTAGTTTTACCCTTACATGACTTTTTTACCCTTACTTAACTTTAGTTTACACTTAACCTTGTTTTACCCTTACTTATCTTTGTTTTACCCTTACTTAACTTTAGTTTACCCTTATCTAAATTATTTTTACCCTTAACTTTTTTTACCCTTATTTAACTTTGTTTTTTATCTTAATTAACTTTTTATACACTTACTTAACTTTAATTTAACATTACTAAACATTGTTTTACCCTTTATTAACTTTATTTTACCTTTTCTTAACTTTATTTTACCATTACATCAATTTAGTTTACCCTTACTTAACTTTATTTTACTCTTACTTAAATTTAATTTTACCCTTAATTAACTTTGTTTTACCCTTAATTAACTTTATTTTACCGTTAATTAACTTTTTTTACCCTTGATTAACTTTATTTTACCCTACTTAACTTTGTTTTACCCTTACTTAACTTTAGTTTACCCTTACTTAACTTTGTTTTTCCCTTAGTTAAATTTATTTTACCCTTACTTAAATTTATTTTACCCTTACTTAACTTATTTAACCTTACTTAACTTTATTTTTACCCTTACTTAAGTTTGTTTAACCCTTACTTAACTTTATTTTTCCATTACATAACTTTAGTTTACCCTTACATAACTTTAGATTTACCATTACTTAAATTTTTTTTACAATTACTTAGATTTTTGTACCATTACCTAACTTTAATTTACCCTTAATTAACTTTTTTTACCTTTACTAAACTTTAGTTTACCCTTATATAACTTTATTTTACCCTTACTTAACTTTATTTTACCCTTACTTAATCTTTCTTTACCCTTACTTAACTTTAGTTTTACCCTTACTTAACTTTATTTTACCCTTAATTAACTTTATTTTATCCTTACTAATCTTTTTTTTCCCTTATATGACTTTATATTACCCTTACTTAATTTTTTTTACCCTTACGTAACTTTAGTTTACCCATACTTAACTTTAGTTTACCCTTAATTAACACTATTTACCCTTACTTAACTTTACTTTTACCCATACTTAACTTGTAAAAGTTTTTGTTTACCTTTACTTATATAAAATTCATATTACCTTTACACAACCAAATCTTGTTTTTTTTACTTAGATAGGATAAATTTTGACTTACCCTTATGTAACTCAAAATCATAATGGAATCCTGATTTCTAGACTATGTTTTCTACCATATTTTGATCATAACATGAGACGTACACTTCAGAATTGAGGTATGATCCATTTTCATTTCTCTTAGTACCTAATTAAACGCAAGTGTACATAAAAAATACCAAATTCAATCACTTTAAGGAAATGATACTTATTTACTTTATTTCAATCACTTTGAAAATATATTTAAGATTGAAGTCAAATCCAAAATATATTTGAAGTTGATGGTTCAATTTTAAAGTATTTTTATGAATTGAATTTTATTTTTAAAATATACATATACGATTTTATTAATAGTCATAGGAAATTATTATATATTCATATATATAAATATAGATTTTTTAAATGGATATATTTATTATTATTTTATTTTTTATTACAATTTCAAGATTGTTATTTTTAATAATGATTTATTCCTTCCTTTTGAATTAAGTTTAAAAATATTATTTCTATTATATGAATTAAAATTATTATTTTTATATGGTTTCAAAATATTACTAGGCAATGCTAATACGAAAATAATAATTTTTTATAGTAATAAAAAATTAATTACTTTTTTAAACTATTTATAATTTTCTAAATTTTTTAGAAAAAATCCCCACTTTGATTAATTTGGTTTTAAAATATTTTTTAAAACTATAATTAAAAATTATTTAATTTTTAAAGTTTTCAAAAATTAATAATTAACTATAAATCTGTAGAATATTTAATATATTGTTACATTATTTATTTTTTAGTTTTTCAATTTATTAAAACCTTTAAAATAAATTTTTTACTATCTTGTAAGTTTATGTAATGTCCCGTGTTTTTGAACTGTGAAATTTTTCCAAAGGAAATTTAAATTTTTGTTTGGTGGATGAGTCATTATCTAAAACAAGTTTTGAGGTGTAAATTTGGGTATTGGAACACTTGAAAATATTGTTTTTAGTTGGAGTTTAAGGCCTAAGAGGGGTCTTATGAGTTCAGATGAGTTTTCGGTGCCTCAGTACCCAAAAACTTACTTTTTAGGAAAAACAAATAGGGGTACATAGTTTGCTAGAAACTATGCATCCCTCTAGGAGAAACTATGTGGCCCTAAAGGGGGTGTTGTATGGTTTGTTAAACTATTCAAGGTGCAGAACATGGCTATTTAGATGGTCTGTAATAAATATAAAATGTGGGAACAGCGGCTAGGCATGGTTTGTAAAATCGTGTGCCTATCACACATGGTTAGTTTCACTTGACTAGTAACACCACATGGTTGGCACATAGTTAGTCCAAACTATGCGGATAAACCATGTGGGGTATGGATCTTGGGAACTATGATATACACAATTGGTGCATGGTTATCCAAACCTAGTGGCCTAACTATGAACCTCATTAAAATGGTAAAATTACATTCTTTCCCCTCTTCTCTAAAATGGGATTTTTCCCATTTTCCTCCCTCGTTTTCTCCCAACAACCAGCATGCATTCTTCATCATTCCTCCTCTTCCCAAGGATATATATCCTCCATTTGAGATCAGAATCACTCATTGTTTGTTATATTGGAATCCCCTCAGTGATTCTATGACTCCTCCTTCATCCTTTATCATTTTCTCTAGTCATATTGAATGTTATCTTCGTATAGGCTAATTCACCCTATTTTTAGGGAATTAGTTCATTTCTTCAATTTCTATTGAATCAGTTCAAATAAAATCCCAATAATGGATGATTAAAGAATTATAATCATAAGTTAGTTGGTTTATGTATTTTCCCTTAAAGTCTCATTGATTTATGAAATATGTCGTAGTGTCATGCATCGTATTTTCCATTCGCTGCCCTTAAAATGTGAAAGTGTTTAGGTAGAACATAATGCCTTAATTAAATAGCCTTTTTTTCATATAATTGGTCCATTAGAGATTGTTCACTCAACTCAAACCACCCCATTGGGGTGTTTTTCTTATATTCCATGACCCTTAAGCTTTATCTTGGAGTTATGATCACCCTTTGAGCATGTTATCTTTCCATCCTTCAAGTGAAATGGTTAAATATAATTAAATGAATTATACGTAGTGTGGGTGACTCTCTTAGCTTATGATCATTATTTATAATATTCTAGATCCATCCATTATTTATAAATGGCTAATCAAAATTGAGTGGGATTCTTAAGGAAAGGATTTACCCTTGTCCAGGACCAAATTATTAAATATAGTGCTTGAATATTACACTTGTAAGTGAAGTGATAAATAGAATTAATTGATTTGATTTGGTTGGTTCAAATGATTAATGTAATGTACTTTCCATGGAAAATTAATTACTTATAAATGGAATCTACCAAATTTAATACTTGAGTTATGATACTTAAAATTGGCATAGATGAATCCCATAGCCTATGACTAAATACTAAAATGAAATAGGTAAAAAAAGTAATTACATTTCACTTTAAGTGATACTTGGGTTCCTTATTGGGATCATAGGTTGTTTTAGATTATATATACCATGAGAGATAATAGTTTACTAATTACAAAATACCATGGGTGGGATCATAGATTACTTGAATTATATTACGCCTTGAGCAATACTTGGGTTTACTTTGTATGGAATTCCTTGGACAGGCTCGTATGCTAGAATTTTTTCCTCATGCTCGAGCGATACTTGGGTTTCCTTTTATATAACTCCTTGGATGGGATCATAGGTAAATTAAAAGTTTCAAGTGATACTTGTATTTCCTCATTACAGAGTTCCATGGAAAGGCACATAGAATAAAGTGGATTACATTAATATTTGGGAGATACATGGGATCCTCATTATAGAAATACTTGGATGGGATCATAGTAAAAATGAATTATATCATGCTTGTTTATTAATACTTATAAATAGTGGTATCTCTTCATGATGATTACTACACTAGGACACCTTAGCTTGTACCTCATATCCTTGACCAACTAATGGTCTTATGTTCACATACATGAGACTACTTGGAATTGATCTGTGGTTTAGAGACACTCATTATACATGGATTCCTGGGGTTTAACCTAGGATTATACAATTTTTATACTTTTATGACCTTTGATATGTTCCCTGGTTAAGATGTCTTGGAAGATTTCCTCAATTAAATAAATGATCCTTGTGATACTATTATATGGATTCCTTGGCCTTGTCCCTAAGGTCATCATCAGTGCATGTATATATCTACATATATCTGTTTATATATATGATTATATATACATTTGGTCATGTTCATAGGTAATCTGACATAGGCTGAAGCAGGTATAGACAGTCGGGTTTCCTTAAGAAACCTGAGCCCAGTTGTTTATAATTATTTATTTACTACCTTATTGATATTCCCACACACTTATGTATTTTATACTCAAAGAATGGATATTATTAAACACCATTGGTGCTAGGATACTTATTTTATCTCTCACCTTATTATATCCTCCATTGCACCGGGTTACCCGAACAGACCTCATGGTTGTAGGTCTTGGTTCATGGATTATACTTGTGTTGTTACATTTTTACATAGTAGCTTAGGAGTATAGGACTGATTCGGAGCTTAGGATGATTGTGTTAATAGACTTTAAGGATGTTTTCCTTCTTTTTATATCATTTATTTATTACCTTAAGTATAACTATTACCTACATATTGTATCATCACATGGACATGCATGGTTTTGTATTTAGCCTTGTCCATTTTATCAATTATTATTATCATCTGCTACCTTTCATTTATATTGCGTCCAATGTTGATTGTTTTATTATTTTATACCACTTTTTACTCTGATAATGAGTTTATAGTATCCCCATCATACCATCATTATACCCTCACTATTAATCTTCAACTTCTGAGGTATGGGGAGGCACGCTTGAGGCCATGTGACCAACTGGTTTAGGGGCACCATTTTAGTGGTTCTAGAGTTGGGATATTATAGAGCGGTATCAGAGCTTCTTTTCCTTTGTCTTGTTTTTTTGGTCTATTATATAGGAGACTATGAATGTGTCATTTCTTGGTAAATAGTCATGTCTAGGATATATCAACCAATGCATGGGAAAAATACCAAGCGGCCATGGATGGGAATGTTGTTCGTGTTTTTCATTATTACAGTTGATTATTATTTCTCCTTGAGTGATTTTTGTACTTTTTTCTACTTATTAATCTATGATGTTTATGTTATTTTACCCTTTTCCTGATATAGAAAGGAGTTATTATTACATGAATCATTATAGGCATATTAATATTCACATTCCATGTATATGAAATTTTATGTAGGATGCATTTCTTGATGTTCCTTATGTGTTTTAGCATCATGCTTGCCTATATACCCTATTTAGGTGATTATTTAGTACACTTGATTGTATACCATGTTGTGTGATAAATTTCCATGATCACCTGTACTTATTGATTTGTGATAGCATTACTTTATATGGTCATAATATAAGATTGGTTATTGAAGTTTCAACATCAACCTAAATGGTGTTTTCACATATAGCTTGATTGTGGAACCTTATCTATAAAATCACTATATGTTTGATCCATGGACCATTGGTCGCATGGTTTGAAACATTTATGCTTGTGATTAAATGGGTGTTAATAACAGTTTATAAGCTATAGAGATTCTTATAAAATTAGGAAGGGTAACCCATATAATAAAACCATTAAAGATTGAATTGTTATATTTTGGGATCAAAGGTAAGAACCTAGTTATAGTTTCATGAATTCCAATTATAACATATAAAGGGGTATACCTTTATATTTTAGGAATGGTGATTCATCAGTCTAGACTATTAAATAAATATAAAAAAAATTAAATAGTAACCTGTAAATAATGCAATTACTTACGGGTTATATACCTGATTTAACCCAAGTATGTCAGTTTTGGCCCATTATAGCTTTGATATAGACTTGACACAACCCAAGTAGATCAATCATAGTGCTTTATTCTTATTAGATGAACCCACTAAGGGTGTATTTAATCTTTAATAAATCAACTATTTCTGGGTTGCATTTAAATAAACCCATGATGGTATGATGGGACCCTCATAGGTCACCTTTACCTTTTATATTCCTTAGTTCTTAATCCATGTTGGTATACTTATGCTATATGGTATGGTTATTTAAAGTGTTAGCAGCCACTTTTATAGGTTACATATAAATTTATGGTGTTGCCTTACTGAACCAGTTCCCTTAAAATTATAAAGAACTTTTCATCTTCTTTTGAGCTTTATTATATGAGGCTTTAGTTAATTAAAATTCCAATTTCAACCTAAAGGGTGTTTTCCTCTATATCTCGGAATTAATGTTTTCTTTAACTAAGCCCAATTGTGAGATCCTTATGGAAAATAAAATAGAAAAAAAAGAATTTATAAGATAAATTACCTAATTAATATAGGATTTCAGCTAAATAATAATGCTTGAAAGGAAGTTTTAAATGACTTGCCTTTTTGATTTAGGGAGTTAGCTGAATAATGTACCAAGGCATTTTTCTTTATAACTGGTACTTGATGTTATTAAAACTGGGCCTTTGAAATGTTTAAGATCAAATGTAAATTAGTTTAATGTCTTAAATGAAACCTTAAAGTTGTGTTTTTAGCTTTAACCCTCATGTAAGGGAAGTTTAAATCTTTCTTTGAGTTCTTCCTTGGATGGGAATGGGTACATTTCCCATAGGTCTTGGTTAACCTTTTCTTACACGATAATCTTAAAGGTTATTATGGTGAGCCTAGTGACATTTTTAGTGTGACCTAATCACAAGGTCGACACTTTCTATTTTAGTATGGGATATTCTGGTATAGGTATCACCCTAAAAACTTAAAATCATTAATAAATACTTATGAAAAGTTTCCAGACATTAGGTTTCATTCGGGAATTATTGTCCTGAGTAAGACTGTTAGTTTCTAAAATGACACCATGTTGGAATGGGTGGTCATGTGGTAAATTTAACCTTATTAAGGATGGTATCATCATATAATGCTTGAGATCAATGGGTTAGACATGACTATGGCATGGTCAGCCACTTATTAGGTTGTGTAACTCTCTTTTTTTCTTATCTAATGATGGATTACTCGATAAGTCATCATCTAGGTTAACAGTCATAAAGGTTAATATGACTCTAGGATAAATCTTTTACATGGAAGATTAAATATTGGGATGTATAGATTTGGAATGCCTATGGATAGTATCACATGGTGTGTTCTTGTGTTGATAGAAATCTAGGGGCAATACACAATGATACATGTGGTACCCATCATGTTTTTAAATTTGTGTAGTGATCCATATGATTTTAGTGGAATCGTTAAGGATTTGATAAGTTAAGCTATTCTCATAGGTCATATTTGGAGTAGAGTGACCTAGGAATTGTGAGATTGTTGATAACATTGTAGCTTATAGATGCTAATCAATAATTGGGTTTCCCAATGATTTAGGGTGACATTTCAAGAGGATCAGGTGTTTTAGCACTACTGATTGTTTTAGTTTGGATTCTATGACTGATGCTAGTGACATGCGTGGGTATGGATCAGAGGAACATCATGTGTATATATAAATTGAGCCTGACCTAGTGTTCTTGTAATAATCTATTTGTTACCCCTTCTCATAATTGGAACTTTGTAAAATCATGTTGGCCACTTCTTGAACCATGTTCAGTGGTTGATGGAGCGTGTGTTATGGGATGAGTTACTTTCCTCATTAAACAATGACTAGGAAACTTAATTGGTGGGGAGCATTACATAAATCATGGGAAAGTATGTCCTTATAAGTAGATGGAGTAAAACTTTAAAAGGCTATTTGGGAGTGGTCACATATTTTTTCAAAATATTTTGAGGATAGTAGTCGGGTTATCTAGTCCATGTGATGATGCTCAAGATAAAAACTAATTATGGGTTTGGATCAAGCCTAGACATTTTATTCAGACTCGGGATGTGTGAGAGACCCAATAATATAACTCTTCTGAAGCGTGTAAGTGCTTTCAAGGTAGCACGATGACGAAATAGTTAGTTGTGTATGAACCCTTTAAGTACATCGTGAGTCGAGTTTGGACTATGGTGGAGGTTTTTGAAATAATCACAGAATACCTCATTAGTGAGGGAATTGTGGTCAGTTAATGACGATGTGTTGATAACTATAACAGATCTCTTTCGAAGGAGGTCAGTTATAAGTAGTTCGAATATTCTTTCATATGTATAGTTATGTATGGTTCGTTGAAAACCATGTCAGGAACTTCATCTTGAATATGAAGGGAGTTCCATGGATCTTATTGAAAATAATTAATATCATCCTAGTGTACCCTGGCTTAGTGATGATCATACCCCTGATCTTGACATCATCCATGGTATACTAGGAAATTTTATATTATACACTGAGATAAAGAAATAAATTAATTGCATAAAATGATCAATAAATAGACTATGCGGGAGTTGCACTCTAATATCATAAATAATATTAGAGGCATGTATTCTCCTGAGTGATACTAGGATTCCCATGTAGGAAAACCTTGGATAGACCCATGGACACAATATGATTCTTTAAATAAATCACTAGGTAAGATACCGCTGTTGGGATTAGTTGGTGTTATTGATACATGGACATCTCAGCTATGTACTAATGTCTAACTTGTAAAATCCTAAGAATGAACTACCATGGATGATCTCCTCAGACCCCAATAGTTGATTCTAAGGTTACCCTGGACTTGTATTCAAACACGGATGAGGTGTTCTGAGTGTGATAATCCAAGGATGCTAGATCATATATGCTTCTATGTTTGTGTTATGGTATGATAAAATAAATGAATGTTTTAGGATAGAGTTGTCATCATAAATTGGATTATAGGTTTCAGTGAGTGTTCTTGAAATGATCTTGGTATGCCTTAGGATAAATTCATCATACTCATGTTTTAGATGCATCAGCTACTAAAGATAATCATTTTCAAGGATCTTCAGCCAGTAATTGTGTGTATTTTTTACTCTTTTCTCATTGAATGTGGTCAGTGAGGAACCACATTAGGCACGTCATCGAAATTAGGTGAGTGGAGTGAAAGTTTGTCCAAGGATTTTCATGGAAAAGATGGCATGAACAAGATAAATGTGGTTGATTGGAAATAGACAATTTGATCAAGTTGAGAATCTTGTTGGTAGAAAATTTAGAATGATAAGGGTAATATCAAATAGTAAATTATGATGGTGTAGGTACTATGACTCAGAATTGGTCATTCAAGCCATAGTATATGGAAAGAAACACCATGGGTTGGTTGATTAAAGTGATGATGATGTGATCATGTCTCCAGTTAGATGGGCTCAAGAAAATTCCATCTCAGTATTTTAGTTTTGGAATATGAGTGTTGGGTCAAGTTTTTTCAACTTAATCCCAATGTGGTAAAAGAAACACTAGTTGGCATGTTGGGAATTTAAAATTCAATGCAGCACTTTCAGTGGAAATTTAATGAACCAAGTAGTTCTGGTGATGTTTTTTTCTCCAATTCTTCTTGGGGATGATAAGTTCTAAGGTGGGGAGTTTGTAACATCCCGTATTTTTGAACTGTGGAAATTTTCCAAAGGAATTTGAAATTTCCATTTGGTGGATGGGTCATTATAAAAACCATTATTTAAGATGTAAATCAAGGCATTGGAATACTAAAAGTGTTTCTTTAGATATTGATTAACATTTTCAAGGGGTCTTTGGAGTTTGTATGAGTTTCAGGTGCATTGGGACCCAAAAACTTAATTTTCAGGATAAATATATAGGGGTTCATGGTTTTCTAGAAACGGTGTGTCCCTCTAGGATAAATCATGCAGCCTGGAAGGGGGTGTCACATGGTTCGTTAAACTATGAAAGGGGAGGCACACGATCATGCAGAGGCTTGAAATAATTGCAAAGGTGGGTGAATATACTATGCACGGTTTGGAAAATCACACACCTAGATTGTATGGTTAGTTCCACTTAACCAATAGCACCACATGGTTGGCTCACTGTTATCCCAAACCATGCGGGAAAACCATATGGGGTATAGATCTTGCAGAGTGTGAGCTACATGGTTGGTGCATGGTTTTCCAAACTGTGCATCCCAACCATGCACCTTGTTAAAAGGTAAAAATTTTCATTTTTTCCCATCCTCCCTTAAATGGACTTTTTCCCATTTTCCTCTCTCATTTTCTCTCAGCAGCCTCCACACGTGCTTCCTCCTTCCTCCTCTTTATATATAGATATATCCTCTGTTAGAGCTTAGAATTGCTCACTAAATATCACATTGGAATCCCCTTAGTGAGTCTAAAACTCTTCTTTCCTACTTTCTCAATTTCTTTAGTTGTATTAAACATTATCTTCATATGAACTAATTCACCCTATTTTCATGTCGTTCTATTATTCCTTCGATTTATCTCAAACCAATTAAAATCAAAGCCCAATAATGGATAAGTGAAGCATACTAATCATAAGGTAGTTGTTATATGTCTTTTACCTTAAAGTATCATTGATTAATGAAATACATCATTGTGTCACATGTTGTATTTTTCATGCATCTCACTTAAAATGTGAAATTTTTTAGGTAGAACCTAATTTCTTAATTGAATAGCCTTTGTTCATCTAATTGAACCATTGGAGGTTATTCACCTTAACTCAAACCACCCCCTTAGGGTGTTTTTCTTATATTTCATGACCCTTAATATTTAACTTGGAGTTAAGATCACACTTTGATCATGTTAGATCGCCTTCATTCAAATAAAATAGTTAAACGGAATTAAATGAACTATACATGGTGTGGGTGACTTTCTTATCTTACGATCACTATTTATAGTATTCTATATCCATCCTTCATAAAAAAAATATATAACTATAATTGAGTGGGGTGCTTAAAGTGAGGATTTTCCCTTATCTATGACCAAATTATTAAATGGAGTGCTTAACTTCTTCACTTGTAAGTGAAGTGACAAATAGAATTAATTGAATTTCCTTGGTTGGGTCAAATAGTGAATGGAATAGACTTTCTATGGCCTAATTAATTATTTATGAATAGAATAGCATAAATTGAAAACTTGAGTTATAATTCTTGAAATTTTCATGGATGAAGCCCATGACCTATGGTTAAATACTAAAATGAAACATGTAACAAAAAGAAATTACATTGTGCCTTAAGAGATACTTGAGTTCCTTATTATAAACCCCCTACGATGGGTTCAAAGGAAATTTAAAATTATATATACCATGATAGGTTCTAGTTTCTTCATTACAGAATACTATATACAGGATTATATATTACTTGAATTATATTATGCCTTGAGTGATACTTGGTTTCCTTCTTACAAAATTCCTTGTATGGAATCATAGGTTAGAAGTTTTTCCTCATGCTATGAGAAATACTTAGGTTTCCTTTTATGAAACACCTTGGATGGGATCATAGGGAAATTGGAAGCTATGAGAAATACTTTGGTTTTTCCTCATTATAGAGAACCATGGATGGGATCGTAGAATAAATAGGATTACGTTACTCCTTGGGCAATACATGGGTCCTTCATTACATAATGACTTGGATAGGCTCATAGGAAAGACAAATTATATTATAATTTTTTATTAATACATACAACTAGCAGTATCTTCTTATGATGATTACTATACTAGGATTACATGATTTGCACCTTGGGTCCTTGACCAACTAATGGTCATATGTTTAGATATGTGTGACTACTTAGAATTTCTCCATGGTTTAAAGACTCACTATACATGGACACCATGGGTTTAACATGGGTTATATACAACTGTTATACTTTTATGACCTTGGTTATGTTCCCTGGTTAGGATGTCTTGGAGGATTGCCTTAAATAAATAAATTATACTTATCCTAATATTATGCGGATTCCTTGGCCTTTCACCTCAGGTCATCACTAGTGAATGTATATCTCTACATATATCTATTAATATATGTGCTTATATATACATGTGGGCATGTTTAGAGATAATTCATCTTAGGCCAAGGAAGGTATGGTTAGTTGGGTGTCATGGAGGAACCCGAGCCAACTTAATTACATATATTTATATATTGTGTCATTTATATTCCTATATACTATTGTATTTCATACTCACAGACTGGATAGCATTAGAAACTATTGGTGGTGGCATACTGAGTTTATCTCACACCCTGTTTGGGCCGCCATTGCATTGGGGTACCCAAACAAACCTCATGGTTGCAGGTTCAGGTTCATGGATTATGTTTGTGTTGTTACATTCATACATGGGAGCTTATGATAACATGACTGATACAAAGCTCAGGATGATCATGGATATAGACTTTGAGGCTTTTGTCCTTTTTTATCATTTATTTATTACCTAATGTATGACTATTTCCTGCATATTTTAACATCACATGGATATGCATGGTTTGGTATTTGGCATTGACCATTTAATCACTTATTATTGTCTCTTGTTGACTTTCATTTATAATGCTTCCACTGTTGATTTTTTTATTACATTATACCATTATGACACTCTAATCGTGACAGTATAGCCTCCCCACTGTACCATCATTGGACCCTTACTGCTAGTCTGCAGCCTCTAGCGTACGGGGAGGCACGCTTGAGGCCATGTGACCGACCGGCTTGGAGCACCGTTTCAGTGGCTCTGGGGTCAAGATATTACAGTTTAACACACATCTACACCAATAAGGGTATAACTGGGTTTTAAAAAAATGAAAATCCTATTTTTTAACTCCTTTCAATCCAATGGCCTTTTTTGGGTGGATGTGGTATCATCCCCGTTATATTGTATATTATAGTTATTTAGGTTTATTGGAGACAATGTGGATTGAGTTAGGCTACAATCTAAAGTAGTAGATTCCATGAAATATGGAGTGGATTAGATCATGGAGGGTTATACTTTCATCCATAATTACTATAAGAAAAAACTAAATTAGCGATGCTTTTTTTAATTAGATATGTTTTAAAACATTGCTAATTTGGTTAACTGGATATTCTAGTTATTTAGGTTAACTGAAGATGATGTGGATTGAGGTAGGGTAGGGCCTAAATTTGTAGATCCCATGAAATCTGGGGTGGATTGGATCATGGAGGGTTACACTTTCATCCACAATCACTACAAGGAAAACCTAAATTAGTGATGTTTTTTGGCATTGTCCATTTTATTAGTTATTATTGTCTTCTGTTTCCTTTCATTTAAAATGCTTCTATTATTGATTTTTTTTATTACATTATACTGATGTGACACTCTGATCATGAGGGTATAGTCTCCCCACTGAACCATCATTGTCCCCTCACTGCTAGTCAGTAACCTCTGGCATATAGGGAGGTGCACTTGAGGCTATGTGACCGACCGGCTCAGGACACCGTTCCAGGGAATCCTGGGTCAGGATGTTATAGTTTAACATGCATGTATTCCAACAAGGGTATAACCTGGTTTTAAAAAAAATATGACAATCCAGTTTTTTTTTTAAACTTCTTTCAATCCAATGGATTTTTTTGTGGATGTGGAATCATCCCCGCTATACTGGATATTCTCGTTATTTAGGTTAACTGGAGATGATGTGGATTGAGGTTGGTTAAGTCATAAATTTGTAGATCCCATGAAATATGGAGTGGATTGGATCATGTAGAGTTATACTTTCATCCATAGTCACTATAATAAAACCCAAAATTAGTTATGTTTTTTTTAATTAACGATGTTTTAAAACATTACTAATTTAGGTTAATTGGATGTTCCAATTATTTAGGTTAACTGGATATTCCAATTATTTAGGTTAACCAAAGATGATGGGGATTGAGGTAGGGTAGGGCCTAAAGTAATAGATCCCATGAAATCTGTAGTGGATTGGATCATGGAGGGTTATACTTTCATCCATAGTCACTACATTAAAAACCTAAATTAGTGAATTTTTTGAACTAGCAACGTTTAACTTTGTTATCGATGTTAAAACATCACTATTTTTTTAAATTCATATTTTTTAATATTCTTTATTTTTTTCAAAAATATATTTTTTTTAAATACAACAACCTTACGCCCCGACTAAAGCTTTACCCCCCCCCCCCCAATTGGCCTCCACACATGAGGAGGCCCACCCTTCAATCATGCCATCAACACGTGAGTGCCACGTCCCCTGAAATCTGGAGTGGATTGGATCATGGAGGGTTATACTTTCATCTATAATCACAACATGAAAAACCTAAATTAGAAAAAAAAAATTGAATTAGTGATGTTTAACTCGGTTGTCGACGTTAAAACGTCACATTTTTTAAAATTCATATTTTTTTAATACACTTTTTTACAAAAATATTTTTTTTAATACAACAACCACATGCCCCCACCAAAGCACTTAGCCCCCCCCCCCCCCGAGCTAGCCTCCACACATGAGAAGACCCACCCTTCAATCACATCATCAACATGCGAGTGCCACATCCCCTGCGCCTTTCCTGAAATTAGCATCCAACTAGACCAACGAATGACATGACCAACAGTTCCAAAGAACATTTGATTATAAAATTATATTATTTTATATTTATATATATTAATAGATTTATGTATTAAATAAATTAATATATTATATATATAATTTCATATATTAATATGTTTGTGTGTGTGTGTGTGTTTTATATATATATATATGTTTGTATTATATATATATATATGATATGTGTGTGTGTGTGTGTTTATGTGTGTGTGTGTTTGTGTATACACATATATAATTATAATTATAATTTATATATACATATGCATTAATAGAATTATAATTTTATATATATATATATATATAATTATCCATGTTTTCTTAAAAACGTGACTAAATTTAAAATATACATGTGTTTTTATATAAAAATATGTGTCTTTGTGTGTGTGTGTCTACATGTGTGTGTGTGTGTGTTTATAGATATAAATTTAGATATTTTTATATATATGTTTATATATTTGAGTGTGTGTGTTTATATTAATATATATATATATATATATATATATATTTACATTGATGCGGGGAAATGAACTATATTACCAATTAAAAAATGTAACACGTAAATACCTCTATAAAAAAAGGTGTTTCCCGGTGGTTTTTTTTGAAATTTAGTAGTGGATAAAACGATCGCAAAATGATGTGTGGCACTTTCTAAAATCACCACATATTTACGTGCTAGGAATCATTTCATAGCGATTTTTTATTTAACAATGTTTCATTTAGCTATGTTTTTTTGTTTTTTTTTTGTTTTCTCATTTACTTAACTAATTAATTTATTATTATTCTTTATTTACGTAATTAATTAATTTATTATTTATTTATTAACATTTATTTATTATTATTTATTGTTATTTATTATTATTATTTATTTATTCTTATTTATCCTTATTTATTTATTCTTATTTAATCTTATTTATTCTTATTTATTCTTATTTATTTGTTATTATTTATTATTTATTTATTCTTATTTATTCGAACTCCTTACCTCTTAGCTATTCTACAAATACTTTACCACTCCACCAAGCTCTTCATGTGGTGAGTAAATAGTATGTAATATACTTACACATATACAGATAATAAAAAAATAAGGATATTAAATAATAATAAATAATGAATATATAATAAATAAGTAATTAATAAAAAATAAATTAATAAAAAATAGATAAAAAATAAGAAATAAATAGATTATAAAATAAATAAATAAATAAATAAAAATACATAATAAATAAATATTAATTAAATATAAAATAAATAAATAATCAAATAATAATAATAATAAAATAAATAATAATGAATAATAATAAATAATAATAAATAATAAATTATAATAAATTATAAATTATAATAAATAATAAATAATAATAAAGGATATTAAATTATAATAATTAATAATAATTCAATAATAAATAACTAATAAATAAATTATAAATTAAAGAAATAATAAATAAATAATAAATACCTAATAAATAAATAAATAATCAATAAATAATAAAATATGGATAATAAATAATAATAAATGATAATAAATGTTAAATAATAAATATTAAATACTAAATAAATAATAAATAATAAATAATTAAATAAATAATAACTAATTTATAATGAAAATAAATAATGAATAATAATAAAAGATATTAAATTATAAATCATAATAAATCATAATAAATGATAATAAATAAATAATAAATAACTAATAAATAAATAATAGATAATAAAAAAATTAATAAAAAAAATTAATAAAAAAATAAAAAAATGAATAATAAATAAATAATAAATAAATAAATAAATAAATATGTAATAAATGAATAATAATTAAATATTAAAAAAACAAACAAATAAATAATCAATAATTAAATGATAAATAAATAAATAATAAATGATAATAAATGATGATAAATAATAATTAATAAATATTAAATAAATATTAAATAAATGATAAATAAATAATGAATAATAAGTAATAAAAAATAAATAATAGTAAATTACAAATAAATAATAAATAAATGTTAAATTAATATATAATAAATAAATAATGACTATATAATAAATAAGCAATCAATAAATATATATAAACACACACACACACACAAACCCCATTATTTTACACTACCTAGAAA